>WBMZ01009834.1:252450-283280 GCA_013400975.1 Atrichornis clamosus | reverse complement strand
GGCCTTGCAAACCCAATACATTTGTCACAAAACAACATCTGCACTTGAAGCAGTAGCTACCTTCCAATACAAAGTGCCATGCCTCTAACTCTTCTCATTCCCAGATGCATCACTGCTACAGCTTTAAAGTTTCCCAAGCATGTCAAGCTGCATCTGTGCATGGTAGGGCCTGCTTCAGTATTGATAGGGTTAAGCAGCCCAGTGCTGAGTTCACACCCATGTCTTTTTGGAGTTGAAGCATTTCTGTGTCTGAGTCGTTTGCACAGTTGGAACTGGTAGGTAATCTCAGAAGAAGCCCAACACATATTTAGAAATGTTGGTCTTTTCACAAGTGTAGTCTTACTTTTTGTTCACAGAAATGTGAGTGGTGTAAAATGGAGCATAGAGCCAGCAATGCGAGGCGAGTAGAGATTAAATTGGGAAAAACATAGGGCACAACAGCGCTTGGATTTTCACTTAGATGCAGACACAGTCTAGCCATATTGGCCCACTTGGCAAGGCTTATTTCTTTCAATATCCTGCTATGCTAGCTCCATGTTCATGCAGTTCCTCTGTGAAGCTGGTGAAGCCCTTGCCATGCTGTACCATTCTATCTATATTCACTGGCTCAGCTCTCCAGGAACTCAGCCATCTCTGCACCAAGTTGCATTTTAGTGATGTACATTTGTTCTTTCTCCCTCGTGTATGTGAGAGTCACCAGACAAAGAGCAGGAGCAGGGTAGGAGCCACTTCCCCCTTGCTGCTGTTGATCTTGAGCCATATTCCCTCCTAACATATTTCTTGTTCAGCTCTCAGGTAGAACAAGAGCGTTGGAGATTACTCCCATAAACTGCTAATAGGCCATAGTTTTTCCTACTGCTGAGGCAATATGTTCCAGACTTGAGCCTGAGCAAGCAGAAGGAGGATTGGAATTCATGTGTTTCACTTCCAGAGTGAGGCTTCCACTCCAAAGACTTGAATAAATACTTTTGAAGCTCACCTCTTCCGTCTCACCTGGCTGTGTCTTACACAAACCAGTTCTACTTGCCAGTCTTCTGAAGGTGAGGATATGAACAACTTTTCTGGAGGAGAGAGTCATGCTGTGAATTCTATGACTCCAAGTTACTGAAGCTCTTGAAAGGCATGAGTAAAGCATCCTATTTCCAGTATTTTCCTGTTGGTGAGCTGTAGGCAGTTATTAGTTAAATATAATTAACTTTATATCATCTTTCTTGTCATGAGCTGTCTGCAGCTACCTAATGGGAGGGTGTAGAGAAGATGGATGGGGCCAAACTCTTCTTGAGGTGCCTACTGATAAAGATGAGAGGCAAAAGGCACTAGTAGTAGACCATGAGAAAGCCCAAGTAGATACCAGGAAAAAAAATTCTTGGCTGTAACAGTGGTCAGACATTGAAACTGTTTTTTGAGAGGTAGTGGTATTTCCATTATTGAAGATCCCATATTGAACCAACTCCTGGCAACTTGTTCTAAACTTCAGATGCTTTAAGGCAGAAGGGCATAGACTGTCTCATCTCCTGAGGTCACTTCAGCCTGCATGATGATTCTTTGTTCTATTGGATCTGTTAACTGTTCTGGATACTCAGTCTGAGGTGCTTCAGCCCAGTGCCCTGTAGGGGAGAGCAGAGCAGCCCGTGGCACTGGCTTCTGTGTTGTGTTTCAGCGGAAATTTAATCAATGTTGGGCTTCTGGGCACCTAAAGTGATTCATTGAATTTGGTCTGAAACCATTACTTGATCTGCAACTTTCTGAATGAACGGTGGGTGTTGGTAGAAGAGCAGAATTGTCAGGCTCAGTGCTTTTTGAAAGGGCTGTACCTCCTTCCTCTGGTAGATCATGGAGCTGTGTTTCCACATACCAGAGCTGAATTTATTTCTCTGTGCCAGTTTTTAAATTGTTTTATTTTTACTTTTTCTCTACTAGTAATTTCTTCTTTACTACAAGTTACAGGCAGAGTGTGGAGACAGAGCCTCACTGTGAGCTTTAACTGCAGAACAACTTGAGACAAGTTAAGGAGACTTTGGGATTTAAGAGGAGACGCTTCAACTGGAGGTTCACAGGCCTGTTAGTTTTGTCTCTGTGCTGCAGCACACCGCCTGTTAGTAATGTTCCTGCAGCTGGATTAAAGCTGTAGTGTCAAAACAGACACTGAACTGATCCAGCTCCTAAAAGTCTTCTGCCCAAATTCTTATGGCATGAAGCTACAGCCTTACTTGAGCTTTTCCATGATGTTGCCTAATAAGTTGTGAATTTATTTCTACTTTCTCTTGCTCTTGGGATCTGGCAATGTTGTGAAATTTTCATGAGGAGGAATTACTTGGTAGGACCCACACATCTGAATTAATTACAATTATCCAGCCAGATATTTAGGTATTAATGTGGATATATATTCTGGAGCTATGCCTGCAACTTAACTGTGCTTTTAAACAGGCACAAAGTATAAGTCAAAGGTGACAGGAAAGCTTTCTGAACTTCAAAAGGAAATACCATCGGCAGTGGACATAGTTATTAAAAGTACTGCTCATATGGTTCTCATTCATTATGGACATCGCTTTGGAAGCAGAGTGTAACAAGTTCTGGTGTATTTTTGCATGTTGAGAATACTGAGCTGTCAAAGACCAAAAGAAATGTGGAAATATAAGAAGGAAAGGAATTGGTATTGATCACCTCCTGGAAGAGAAGCTGAGGATTAAGGAAGAAAAATGTATTTTGGTAACCTTTCAAGTGTGTTGCAAATTCATGCAGATCTGCTATAGGGTCAGGATGATATGATTCTTCATTTAAAAAAGGAGTTGCTGTAATGGACTGAGATTTGAGGAAGTTGTATTTGCATGTGCTTAATTAACTGCAGTGAAGTTTGAAATGATGATTCAAGAAGCAGGAATATGTTTTACCTTTCAAAGTCCATTGCCCTTTCCAGCATATCAATATACCTTTTCTGGGGTTTAAGGCACTATTCTGTCTTCTCTAAGTCATTTGGGAAGCATATCTAAAATTTAACTTGGTACTCTATCAGTTCTAACACTTTATTGGCATTTTCTTTATGTGCTTAGAATCCTCATCTCCAAGCCTTGGGAGCCTTCCTCTGTATCTCCAGTGCAGATTCTTTTAGTTCGCCCTTTCTCCCTGATTCTTCTACTGATGCTGGGTTCAATGTCTTATTGTCCTTTTGTTTTGAAACCACATCCTGCTAAAGGAATAATCTCCCGGTTTAGCGATACAGGGCCTTTCCCCTTCCTTCTTTCAGATCTCTCCTTAATATGTGTTTTGTGAGTCATGCAAGCACACATGACTCAAATAGCCTTCCTGCCGCAAGATTACAGTTTGGAAAATGTGTGCACTTGCATCATAGGAAAATGCAGCCATAATTTGGTTCTTGCTTCTAAACTGTGCATTCCAAGTATATTCTGGTGGACCTTTTAAGCTAAAGCAAGAAGCATGTGTACATAGCCTTGAATTTTAATTGTAGCTATTTTATAGTCCAAATGAATGCCATCTACATAGACTGTGATATATGTGACTTCCTCATATCATCCTTGAATTTTTAAGAGAATCTTTTAAGGGATTTTGCGCCTTGCAGAGCACCAGGCACATATTTCGTGGTTAGCAAATACAAATTAACATTTATTGTTTTAATTTTATTTTTCCAGTCCATTTCACCACATAATTGTTGATTGCGTAATTATATCTGCTAGATTTGCACGCACTTATTTGTATTCTATTTAGGAGAAAGTTTGTCTAACTGAAATTTAGAAGAGGTCTTTTTCTCTGACAGTGTTGCTGTTTCTTTCAGCTACTTTTCTTTGCCTGGAACCATACTTGGTACACTATTTTTGACATTTTAGACTATATGCAATGTAGACTAACACTGCAATGTACAGAAATGGTCTTTAAAAAACAGGGGTATGCAATAATCTCACTCATTTTCACAAAGAATTGGGATTTCTGTCAGTTTTGAAAGTGAAATCCTAAGTGAAACATGGGGACCTTGTAACACAGTAAAGAAAGCTGAGAGATGTTCATTAAAGCAACCGTGGTTATGTCTGTAAAAGAAAGGGTGTAATTAGATATCCAGAGAGGTCAGATGGCACTGTCATTTAATAGCTTTGAAAGTCATCAGTTTTCTTCTTGGGAACTGGTTTGCAACAGGGTTTACTGTCTCTTTGGGCTGATGGTTTTAGTTTTCATTTTTCCACTGACAGAAGAACAACTCTGTTTCTAGAATTCAAGGGGTCCACATTGGTTGAGTTCATCCTTCCATGACACTGTACAATCTCCTAGCTTTAGGGTCCCAAAAGAGGGAGAGCTTCTGTCGATCTCATCCATATTAGATCTTGAAAGTAATTTAAATTACTCCATTAAAATAAATGTTTGATTATTTTACACTGAGATCAGCATTTGACTGCATTGCAACTTCAGAAACAAAAGCAAAGTCCTTTGGAATTTTTAAAGGGGATCTGTACAGTAAGGGGTGTATATACTTTTCTGTATTCCATAGTCAATGTGAGCACTTCTTTGTCCCCTTGAAAATGGAGAAGTGAGATGGTGACCTTTTTGGGAATACTATCTGTGTCTCTCACGTTAAATTTTTAAAGTATTTTTAAGAATACACATCTTGTTTTGTCAATTTACTTGCATCTCTCTTTACGTTATTCTCTGGTTGTAAAAGCAAATGTATTTGGGTTTTCTATATTGATTAAGTGAGGCTTCTGCACAGGAGATGAATCTGTGCATGAAAATTTGATTGAGAGCTTGGTATGAAAACAGGGTCTACAGAGCATGTATTAGCAAGCCCTCTGCCTGGAAAGCCGGTGTTACAGCCTTTCTTTGCCCTCTTCAGACTCCTCTGCACAGACAGAACCACATCTCGGGTTTGATTTGCATGGTTGCTTCTCAGGTAACCAGCCACTTTTCTTCCTGTGACATGTCAATCGGTAGAGTAGTAATTTCCAATTCCTTTCATTTTGAGGAAGGAAAGTAATGGTATTTAATCTTCAGAGACCAGCAGAAACAGAATCCTTTCATTTATGCTGCCTTAAAGGTTTTGCTTCAAACTGCTCTTGAGAGTCTGTAAAAGCTCCAAAGGTAAAAATACTACCTAAATTTAAGGTATCGACTTGTATCTCTCCATAGAGCCACAAGAGAAATGATATACTCATGCCTTAGTTAACTTCTGTGTTCTCTCAGAAAGAGCTTTGTGGATGCTGCTGAGTAACTTGCTTTTTCTTGAAGGAGTACAGAAAATCATGATGCCTTGATTTCATCCTGACAGCAGCAGATATGATTTTGTCTGGGGCACTGGTTCAAGACAGTCTTGAAATAATGAGTGTCTATTGCTTAATCACCAGGAATGCTTAACAGTTTTGTCACAAGTGTTTTTCTTTTTGGAGACTGTAAGTGTTTTCGCTGTCTTGCCACACTAGATGTAGAATAGATGCTTTGATGAATTACCCAATGGGGATTCTGCTGCAGAAATTGATGCTTACTGAATCAAAATCAAATACTTTTTTTTTTTTTTTAATCCCCTTTAGTTGTTACAGTAAAGCTGCTTGGTTCTAAATATGTCTCCTTACAAGTCTGGGTATGAGTGCATTGTTTCATGCAATTGCTGGTTTTTGGAGGAGTTTTTGCCACAAAATAACATGATGATGCAGATGTTCTGATACAGTTCTTGAAAACAGATGATGGTGGATCTGATGCTGAAAGCTGATCAGCAACTAGTGTGTATCATCATCTTCTGATCCAAACTGGTTCCTTTGGGAGTCAGCTCTACTGTTTCAGTGTGTTGTAATTAAATTGAGTGCTGTTAAGGTGTCAGAAATTACTTTATAACACAGGATAATGGACTTAAATAGACTTATTTGCACATTGCAAATCATAATTTAGCAAATTACCCATAAAGCCTATATATTAAGAAACAAAACAAGCCCCCCAATATTCAGAAGGAAAAGAAAAAAGGAAAAAAATTGTTCTGATTTGTGACTCAGTCCCTAAGACATCCTTGCATTAAAGTCTATTTCGACTTAATAGATGCTAGAGTAATGCCTGTTATTTGTGAATAACAGTCATCACATGCTTTGTTTGGAAGAAAAAGGTAATTATTTTTTGTTTTAGTTAGGTTTGGATGCTTGGTGGGAAATCCCTGTCAACTAGACCATAAATAGTTGGAAAAATCCTTCTTATACATGCAGCAGATAACTTCTGTATCTAGCTCTTACAAGGTTTTGAGCAATGTTAATTCCCAGAAAAGTTTATGTGAGTTGTGAATAGTCAGCATCTTATAGAATTAGACTGTATTTATGAGAAGGCTAATTGTGTTAGGAAAATAATAGATTTACATGCACAGTGAGAGCTGTTTGTAAACCAGCAGGTGGTTTCTAAAATATCAGAAAATGGCAAAATGTTTACTGATGTGATTTTTCTCTGAAAAACAAACCTGTTTAAAAATACTTGAACATTCAAACCTCAAATGCTTAAAGCTGATTTGACTTTCTTCAGCTGTCTCTGGTCTTTCTTACTTGTGGTTTGGGTTCACAGGTTCTTAATTTTCAGTGTTGAGGACCTTATTTTGCATTTTGAAGAGCGCAGTAACAGGAAAAGAAAAAGAAAATAATTTTCTTGCAAACCATATATTTCAATAGAAGGAGTATTTCTATGAATAGGTGAGAAAAGTTCAGGTGATACCAGAAAATATGTGCTTTAATTTTGTATGCATATGCACATGCTTTCATACAGAATACTAGATTACATTTCTCTTTAGTAATATAAAACCTGCTTGAGACTGAATTAATAAATGATGCGAAGCAGTATTAAAATTCTCCATGACTTTAGAATCATACATACAGCTCCAAGCAATTTGGTAGTCATAAAAGCCAAGGAATGTCATTAGAATAATATATATATTAAAAAATCAAAATCCTGTAAGCTAATTGCCTGTGTGCCATTTTCTTACTCTGATTTAAAATTAAAGTCTGCTCCTACCCTATAAATGGCTGTTGAACTGTGTACATCTTCTCTGAAAAGGTTTCCAATGTGGTGAAAAAAGGAATTAAGTTCAAAGATCTTTAACCCAGTTTCCTCTGTTTTATTTGATTACTTGGAAAATCTTTCCCTTTGCCGCTGCCCCCCAGTTCTTCATTCACCAATAGTACTGAGGGGGAAATTTGTGCTGTGCTGCTTATACATAATTTAAAACTATTGTGCTAGCTTTAAACCCAAAGTCTTTCTTCATCTATCATTTATCTCATGATGTTATCTTTTGTACTCGGTACCCTTCAGTAAGCACAGCCTGACACGTCTTGTGGCCTTTACCTTCTGCGATAAAAGAGATTGAAAAGATGCTTGGCACCACCTGGTGAAGATGAGGCAACCCTGGAGAACTGTGCTTCGGGAGCAGGTGACTGATGCTAAGAAATGTGCCAGTCTGGGGACACAGCTGAGGGGTTGTAGTAGGGAAGGGGGAGGGGAAGAAAAAAAAAGAGCAGGAACATTAATACATCTTCCTGAGGTTTGATGGGACATACACTGCCTACTGTTCCATCTGGTGCTTATGATAGCATGGCATATTAGCATGCTGCAAGTTCATAATGTATTCAGGGCGAGAAAACACCACTTGCATACCAATTGAGGCGTCCTCTTTCTCAGAGCTGCTTTTGAATTTCAATGATGTTTATGCCTCCTAAGCCATGACTGAACTGAGCATTTCCGCTTGTGGAGAAATAACAGCAGTGAGGGACTCTGGCTCGTGTGGCTTTTCTTTCCTCTCTTTTTATTTTTCTCCTTCTTTTTTTTTAGTTCTTTTCTTCCTGCTCTCTCCTTTCAATTTGTTTTGTTTGGGGAAGCCTGAAGACGGCTTGAGGTTTTTGGACTAGCTAATTACAGAGCTTCTGTTAATATTACATTAACTTCTTTTTAAGGTTGTAGTCTATTGTCTTTTTGCTTATCTCAAAACACTTAAATGTACTTTTATGACATTTTGATTAAATTACTCTAAAAGCAGTGTCATGAAGCATTTAGAAAATAGCACATTGCAATTCTGCTTTATATTCAGATTTCCTGTATTACTAAATCAAAGAACAAACAATACCCTGAATTCCACATTTCATGGTGAATTATTTGTGCCCTGTGTCTTCAAAGACTTGATTTTAACTTCAAGTGTACTACATAATAGGATAAGTATCTGAAGTTGAGCAGGTATGTAAGTCTTTGTAGGATTGAGGTCTTTTTATTGATTCCTTGCAGGAAATGTACTGATATGTTCTTTTTATTTCTCCCTGCCCTGTCCTCTTTGAAACTCTGCTGAGATTGACACTTGACTTGAGACAATCTCAAAACTCTGCTGTAGACACTCTTGACTGCACATTTTGTTTCTGAACTTGTCAAAGATTGTGATCTCTTTATGGCTCAGTGCTGTGAATCGCTCTACAGCCCTCTTTCCAGTGGGTTTTCAAAGTGTGAAGTTTACATACAGGGTAGGGTATTTGATGTGGGGTTTTCAAGTGTCTGGAGTAATACATGAGTGTGAGTCGTATTGGCTTTGTTGATGACTGAGCTTCTAAACTGCTTCACGTTTTTGAAAGTCCTACCCCAAAAAAGGAGACTAAACTTGCTGCTTGTCATGGTTTAACCCCAACTGGCAACTAAGTCCCTCAGCTACTTGCTTGCTTCCTATCAGCAGGATGAGGGGAAGAGAAATGCAAAAATAAAAGAATATTCGTGGGTTGAGATAAGAACAGTTTAATGATTGAAATAAAACAAAATAGTGATAATAATTGTAATAATAATAATAATAATAGCAATAGTAATAGTGATAATTGTAATGAAAAGTAAAATAGCAAAGAGAAAGAAATAAAACCCAGGAAAGTCAATTGATACAATTTTTCACCACCAATAAACTGATACCCAGCCAGTCCCCAAGCAGCAGCTTCCCAGCCAATTTTCCTCCCAGTTTTATTGCTGAGCATGACATCACATGGTGTGGGATGTCTCTTGGGTCAGTTGGGGTCAGTTGTCCCAGCTGTGTCGCCTCCCAACTTCTTGTGGACCCCCAGCCTGCTCCCTGCTGGGGTGGGGTGAGCAGCAGAAAAGGCCTTGACTCTGTGTAAGCCGTGCTCAGTAACGTCCCTGTGTTACCAACACTGTCTCCAGCACAAATCCAAAACACAGCCCTACACTAGCTGCTATAAAGAAAACCAGGCAAAGCCAGCACACTGCTTGAAGAGGCAAGAATATTAAAACAGCATCTCTAGTACAAACCCACTTAATAAATGCATTTTGTACCTAGTCCTCTACCTGCACAGCTGGACTCTTGCTGCTGCCCAGAACCAACTGTGGTTTGAGGCTTTAGCTTAATCTTTAATGTATACGACTGTCATGCTAATATAACTTTAATAAAAATCTACTAGGTAGCACTTTGAACTCCTTCACTCTAATTTAGTATTAATCCACTTGATTACTACAAAAGAAAAGATCTTGCTCTAGCTCTGATCCATTCTTTTAAATACATACAGCCATGACTTTTATAAATATATATTTCCAGCCAGTCATTTTACTACTCTTGCACTAGATAGAAACAAAAAATGCATTACTCATTGTGACAAAGAATAAATTGACTTCGTTTGGTTCACTATCTGAATATCTGTTGTCTGATGGCTTAAGAACATTCCTTGTTTATTGATAGTGCATTTAGATCTAGATATTAAAGCCTTGGCTTAAATGCTAATTACTTTTTTTCCTTAATATATTCAGGAAGACTAATATTACTGAATAGGAATGTGGAGGAGGTAGTGTGGGTAATTCAAGCAAGTTTAGTCAGCACTTACAAGATTCTTGAAATGTTTCTTGATGTCCTACAGAACTGTTAACATCTGCATGGCTTGTGAGAAGAGCCACATTTATTGCAGCTGTATGCTAGCTAGAATGCAAAAGAAAAGGGGGGGATCAGAGTTAAGAATGAAGCAGCTGGCTTTTGGTACAGAGATTTATAATTTTACTCTCATTACATACTAACAGTAAACTCTACTTGGACTCTTTTGAATCTGCTTCTTTGAGATGGCAGGTTGAAGGCTTGGGAGTTTAGCTGTCAGTAAATGCAGTCCAACAAAATATACATAGATTAAAATAAAACAAAGCTTTTAGATACATAATCACAAATGGAACTTCAGCCCTTCAAGGAGCTGGTTGTTCCAGTATGATATAACATGATGTAGAGCATGTGTTTAATGTCTACATTTGAGATGGTTAAAAAAAAAAAAGACTAAGATTGTTTTAAATAATAGAGGGGAGCAATAGGCAGAAGCCTGCTGGTTCCCTGCAGATCCAGTGGGGCCATGCAGCTTCTTGTCCCCATTCTTGCAAGGGTTTGGGATGTCTGGAGGAAAGGAAAGATACATTGAGAGACTCCTGAGGTTCCAGGCCTGACTGAACAGTGTAATAGTATTTCAGTGTGTTTTACCTCTTTTTCTCTTTTTTTTGTGCTAGAAGAGAAAGTGTGAAAAGAACAAGCAGTATCAGAGTTCCATTTTCTGTTTCACTCCTTCCTGTAAAAAAATCACATACATGTTTCCAGAATCAGGGGATTTTGTCCAAGTTTGGCACCCCCATTGCCCAGTTCTTTCTCTGTTGTTGAGACAGATTTAAACCTAAACTAGGTCAATATTTGTTAGTTGTCAGTATCTTTGTTCAGTTTCAGTTAAGATCAAAGATTTTTCTAGTTTTGTTTTCTTATTTAGTTGATATGAACAAAACCCGATAATTTCTTTTGTTCCCTCTGGTTAATGTAGCTTGGTATTCTTCCTCTTACCTCTTTTCACTGTACATTTTAAGTGAATCTATTCTGGTTTTGCTCAGTTAATTTCTTTACAACCTGCCCAAGTCATTCACAGTGGGAGTGCCAGGATCTGTTTCTGTGCCTCCTGCTGTTTCTTAACAACCTCAGCAACTGAGGAAACTGCACGTCTATGCTTGGGTTCTTTATTGCTCTCCTTAAATGGTGCTTCTGAATAGTTTTCTAATATTTTCTAAACTAAAACTTAGTGCTGGTTCATTTATTGCAATAGCACAGGTACCCATTAAGAAACAGGGCCAAGAAGGACCATTGAGGTGAAGAGCATCCTGTTGTTGTTTTGAGGAGTTCCTTGGGGTATCTTTATCTGCCCACTCATTTCTGCTGTCCATAGTGTGTTCTACAGCAGATGTCCACTCTGATAGCCTACTATGATTTTTATCTCTCCTGTCTAGCCTTAGACTTTTCACTGTTACACTTGTCATTATTAATTATAGTATGGGGCATTGTAAGACCTCTAACATGTCATTGCAGCCTCCTTTCCATTCCCCTGACACCAGAGCACAGGCAAAACCAAACTTTTTTAAGGCTTCATTTATGAGGATGACTGCATTTGATTCATCAGTGTTCACCACCTCATACCTTTTTTTAGCTTCTGAAAGTTTATTTCCACTTGGTGTTTTGAAAACACATTTTATCTTAATTTTGTGCAGATTGTTGGCACTGAACAGACTTAGGTGCAAACCCGAGTAGCTCTGTAAGTCAGGGCTCATAATCACCTTTGGAAATGACCTGTTAAGTTTCTAATAAGTCATTTGTATGCACAGTTACTGAAGCTACTTGCAATAATTATGGAAAAGATAATGGATAGGAACTCGTTTGGGGAGAGTTATTCTTGTTAACTGTTTAGGGTTTCATCCAAGTACACCTATTTGACCATTTTTTAGTTTTCCTTTTCTAATTTCAGAGTTTGCCATGGATAGTTGTTGCTGTTAAGCAGTTTTTCATTTCTTCATATCCAAGCGGTTTAAAGCTAACCAGGCAATTACTGATGTGGTTTACATCTTCTAGTCCAAGTGAAGACCATAAAAAACCATATTCTCACAGGAGATCCCAGTGCAGTCACTATTTCTCTATGCTTTTGAATTGTCCCTGCCCTTGGGATTTAGCTTTAAGATATATGTGGTGCTGAAAGGATGTTTATGAAGTCTGAGTATTTTTTTCCTTTATTTCTTCCCTGCTTGCCATTTGATCTCTCTGACTGATTATAGATGTGAAGGAAACACCAGGTTTTGTTTGGTTCTCTGTGTTTTAGTGCAAAAAAGAAATGGTGTTAAATTTTGTTGGGGTATTTTCAAGTTCACGCCATCATCCCATGGCTGTAGTTGTGAGCACAGTCCAGGTTTCTATGACTAGATATAGTGTGAGTTGTAGGGATGACACTGCCTGTTGTGCTGCCTGCTGCAATTCCACTTCCAGAGTATTTTACATAGAAAGCTATCACCAAAGCAGGGGAAGGTGTCAGGGAGGTGTTATGGGGGCACACACACACACAAACACACACACACCCGTAATTTGTTTGGCTAGGGTAGACAGGTGACAATAGGAGTCACTGAAAAAGGTCTTCTGTTTCAGCCAGTGATGCTTATTTGCTTTTTTTGAGAAAGAAATTAATATAGCTGAATTTTAGAGACAAATACTTAATATTATGTTGGTACTGTGGGCACAGAATAGTACATACTGATGTGTACATACACACACTGTATGTATGTATGTATGTATGTGTGGCTTTCCTTTATATTGTGTGGCTGGAGATGTTGAAAAGAACTTTTCTTATAGCTTCTCCCTTTGGCTTTCTGAGTACCCTGCCTTTTATTTCGGATTTTCCGTCCGGGAAGGAGGTTTTCCCTGTGCCGCGGCACAATGTCGGCTCCCTCTAGTGGTCGCACTCGCGCCTGGATCTTCCCGGCGGCGCCTGGCTCTGCCCGGGGTCCCGGCGCTCCGGCGGCACGTCCCGGGCAGCGCCCTCCCCGCGGTGCCTCTGCCCTGCCGCAGGGTTCCCATCCTTCTGGGGAATACTCTTCTCCTCTTAAAACCACCTCTCTTCTGTTAACTCACTTCCCAGGGACACAAAAGGTATATACCCAAGTAGGCCCAAAGCCACATATAGGGTGTTTCCATGCCGTGGAGAGAGTTAAATCTGCATGAGATTTTTTTCGTGTACAAGAAAACGTACCATATCAGTAAGGGTTAAGTGCGTCCACATTGAACATTCAGTGTTCAAATGCATCAGACTTCTTTACTTTGTCAATATTTCGCTTGCACTTGGATCATTGAGTGGTTTCTCTCTGGTGTCCGACTTCTCACCCTGCAGTTTCCCCTCCATTTAACACTCCCTTTAGTATAATTGAGGGCTCTTTTCCTTTTACATTTTTCTAAACCTGAATATTTAAAAAAAAAAAATCTCATTAGGTGTTTTTATATACAAAACCAAGTAAGTAAAACTTGGTCACATATGTGTAGAAGTTTATGTGCACATACACACACAGGCACACACATGCGCACATACAGAAGAAAGCCACAGAAGCTGCACTGATGCACAAAGGCCAATATTGCCATGTTGGAGAAGTGGGTTTAGCTGGCTTGATGAAAATGGGGTTCTATAAATATAAAAACCATTTTAATGTGTTTGTTGAGGAGAAAAAAAAAACCAACAGTAGAATATTTAATTTGAATCTGCTGGACTGGAAATGAAGCATGTTTTGTACAACTGCCATCAAACATGGTAATGCCATGATACCTGAAATTGTTTTAAAATTTTGCATACATTTTCTGTGGGTTCTGTAATAATTGCTGATTTTTCTTTCAATTCAGGCTTCAGCTGGGTGATTTTTTTTTTGGTGGTCTGATGTTTAAAATTCAAAACATAGGGAAGACGCTTCAAAAGAAGGAAGTTTTAAGATTTATTGTGCAAGACTAAGACTGCTGTGATGCTTTAAGGTCTAGAAACGTTGCGTGTAATTGTATGCCCTGTGAGTGGTCTCATTAGTTTACCTACAGCGGTTTTCAGTGTCTATAGTTAAGCACATATACCTGAGTGTTTCTGGGGCTGGAGTCTGCCTGCAAGGCTACCCCAGCAGCTCTCTTTCTGGGCGAGATCACTTGATTTCTGTGCCAATGTGAATTTTGTTTGTATTCTCTGGCTTTGGAAGGGGGTTTAATCTGGTTTTATATTTGTTAGTCTTAAATGACAAATATGAATTCCTTCCTTTCCCTCTTCCTTTATATGCTTATATTATTCTGTATTCACATTTAAGTATGCATGTAGTATATTAGGCCAGATGATTGAAAACATGCTTTTGGATTTGCTGATGGTAACATTTGTTTTGCTTAGGAGTTTATTTGTCAATAAGTAGTATTGCCTCATCTAAGAAGGTATTTGGTTCTTAATTTCTTGTGAAGTTTCTGAGACTCTCTTTCCCCCTTCTCACCGTGACACTGCTGCATCAGGTGTGATCCAGTGCCCAAAATAAAAGACAGTTGGTGTGACATGCGGCACTGAGGAGGAGCTGACTCGTAACTAATAATGAGTATTTTCTCACACTCTGTCTAGACAGTCAGTCATGTAAATACAAGATGTCTTTAATGGCATCATCTGATAATGTGAAGTGATAGTCTTCCAAAGTGTGTATCTCCACAAATGCTGAAGTACTGATGAGGGTAATAAATCGCACTAGTGAAGATTGTCAGTGTCTCATACTGAGATGAGGGAAAGCCTATAGTTTCACTTTTGTGTTGCTGGTAGTGGCAGTATGTGACAGTGCTAGCACCTAAGCAAGGGTTTCTGGGAGAAATATACTTCATGATATATCTTCATTGGTGGTTCAATGCCTGTCTTGACTGGCTGAATAGAAACCAAGGAGTTATTATGCCTTGTGACTGAGGATCACAGATTCTTGTGTATAGCAGCCACACTGTGAGAGCAGTCTGAATGCCTCTGGTCCTCATGAGGCAAAGAACCTAGTTTTATATGGGGAATATTTGTGCTGTCTGATTTAGCAGCCAAGGGGATTAAAAAATTAGAGGCTCTAACTCTTTACTGAGTGTATGGGAAGTCTAATCTGCTAATTTAGTTGTCTGTGTTAGATGGCAGAAATAAGCAGACCTCCTCAGACTGTACTGGTGCTTGCTGGAGAGAGTTTGGCTGCCCCTACTTTCAGTATTATGGGTAAAGTTTTCCTCCTCAGACCTGCACATCTGGTCTAATGGAACAGACTTCTCACTGTTTGAAACATCACTTGGGAGGAACTGGGTTTTTGGATGGGTAAAATGACACAGTTTGATAGAGCAGGGATTTGGGACCTTGATCCACAAGGTGAGGAGCAGCCCGTGCCAGGCTGGCCACCACGACTCTACACCTTACAGGAACTTGGCTTGTCCATGACAAAGTCCACGGTTTAAAACCTAACAAAGCCAAGTGTATATCCATTACCTTCTTTATAGTCTCTATGTCATCTTTTCAGATGTATAACCATGGAAAATATCACCTCCTACACCCATATTTAATTCTTTTTAAGCCTAAAGGACTTCTGGCATGTTATATAAATATAAGCAATGCCTCTTAAAAGTACAGCCATAGTAACTTTTTTGCTGGGAGAGTAATTCATTACCTAAAGTTTCCCTGAATTTAAAAAAGTTGCTTTTGATTATTTTGTCTAGTTTTTGTTGGAGACTTCAGTTCCAGTTAAATCTAATGAAATACAGTATCAGTATTCTCTTAGGCCTTTTCTAAAATGAGTGCAGCTATGCTTTACACTTTGTATAAGTGCATTAAAAATAAAGTTCATAATTATTTTGCTGTAGACTTTTCAGCTTTGTGTGACGAACTATGGTTTCAAACTGAAAGAGAGTAGATTTAGATTAGTTATTATGAAAAAATTCTTTACTGTGAGGGTGATGAGGCACTGGAACAGGTTGCCCAGAGAATCTGTGGGTGCCCCATCCCTGGAAGTGTTCAGCCCCAGGTTGGATAGGGCTCTGAGCAACCTGGTTTAGTGAAAGGTGTCCCTGTCCATGTAGGGGGGCTGGAATGGGATGATCTTGAAGGTCCTCTTCCAATTCAGGTCTTTCTATGATTCTTTGATTTGCTGTTAATTTAGTACTGGACAAACTTTGGAATAAAAACCATAGATATGCTTCTTGAGACCAAGTTAGGAAATTTCTATTGGTATTGGGAGAGAAAATCTTCTTACTTCAGGTGGGAAGGATGTGTGCTGTCTGTGGTTGATTATATAAGAGCATGCAAAGAATACCAACTTGACACTGATGGCATTTGTGTTTCTTTGATATCAGTCTGCCTTCATCCGTAGTTTGTCAAATAGCATGTGATCCTGACAAGGGTAGGCCTTCCAGAGAAGATGGTACAGAAAGGAAATGAATCAGTGGTCACGGAGCCTTTGGGAAAGCACATCTGAAAGCATGCTGGAGATTTCCTCTACAAGAGCAAAGGGATCGATTGCTAATGTAGAGAGGTGGTCACCTCCCGGCTCGTAGGGGAGGCTGAGGAGTGAGTTTGGAGGCAGTGAGCACCACTGCCTCCCTTCACCTGAGCCTCAGTGTTCAGTGAGCTGGGTTTGGAATAGCAGCGGTAGTTCCTGTGACGTGAAACACAAGACAGCCACTCAAAACACACCGTTCTTAGTTGGATAGATTGTAGACTTTATTTTCTGTGGGCTTATGGAAACATGGCACAGCGGCCACAATTTGATCCTTATTTTGCTTTTCTGTTCTTGCTAAGTATTTCATAAACCATTATGGTGGTAGTAGATTTAGATTTAGAATGTATTCTTCTTCCCTGCATTCCTGCATTCAAGCAATTATACATGGTAAAATTTGCAAAGCCAGGAAGGGTGAAGGAGAAAAGAGGCATTTAAAAAAAGGTGCAATTCTGACAGGAGTCAGTTTTTATTAAATAACTGAAAGTGAATTTATGATAGTTTTGAACTGTCAAAATATGTCAGATTGTTAAATGAGAGGGAAAAGTTTATTTTTCTATTTTTTCTCTCTCTTTTAAAAGGAAATTATATGGTGAGACAAGTTTATTTCTTTCAGGAGAAAATAATATGTCCAAGCAAAGTAAGCCATAACATTTTTGTCTTAATACTGAGATGGAACTCATGCATTGCTTTTTTAATAATACGTGTAATTATCTGGCCTTCAGCTGCTAAGCCATGAGTGTGGGACCAAGTTTTTTTGCCAATCAGAATATCTCGCTGTAGAGAAGTGAAACGAAAGAGAATGCTTCTGCATTTGTGGTTCATTGTCATAATGGTAGGACCAGTCAAGGCACCATTATGGACAGAGAACATGACATATAAAGCATTTTTACTATTTACCTACTTTTTATCATCCACAAGCTCTACCAAACCCACGAGATAGCACAAAAATCTCTTTCAGCTTTTGGGAGACAGAAGAGATTGTATTATGCTCAAGGCTTTTTTTAGCACATCTGAAGAAAACTCCTGTAACTTGGCCTCAGATAACTTCAGTGAACTCCCAGGATACAGAATTTCTTCTAGCTATTGCATACTAAATGAGTAAAAATGGGTAAATTGAGTGTGCTTTCATTTATTCTGAAGAATAGCTGGTGATATGAATTGTTCAACTATCTGAGCAGAAGAGAACCAAGATAAGACTGCAGCAAAATTGCGGTATTGTTCTTGCAAAAGGGTAATCTTCAGTATGTGAGCTTCATACCCAGCGTGCTAAAGAAGCAGTGAAATGTTATGTCATCTGAAAACTTTGCTGTGCCTGTCCATCAGTCACCCCACACAGATTCTGATTCCTGGTGGATAAGTCTTGCAGGGGTAATGTTCTGTGACAAAAGACGAAGTCTGAGCTCCTTTCTGACACTGCATTTCTGCAAATCACCCGGGAAGTAAAAATTCTCTACTGGGGAACTGGGAACCTGGTGTTTTTGCTTCCTAGGCCAATAAAGTGATTGCATCTGGTGCTGACGGAAAGTTATATGTATATTATGCCTGTTTCAGATTATTGTGTATAGCACAAAAATATCCATTGTGTTTAGGTCCTTATTTATGAATCAAGAAAAAGTCAAAAGGGCCAAGAGTTGAATGGAATGAAGACTCTACCAACCTCAAACAAATCCCAGGCATGCTTGGCTGGGAGAGGGTCTGCACTGGTGCTGTCCAAATGTCATATTTCATGGCTGCTTCGTACGACTTGCAGGTTTCCCCAGGGATTCAGTGTGTGGAGTGGGCGGGCTTTACCAGATATATCAGGCTTATACCATGCATTCTCAAACGTTGTTTCAACCAAGGCAACCCTGTAATATTGCCCTGGTCTGCACAGCAGCAGGTTTGAGTCTCAGGAGTTGTGGGTTTCCACAAACACTGCCTATTACTAATAGGTGCTGTGTGGCTTGGCCGCATCTGAAGGAGGGCAGGTTTTGATTGACTGCAGCATGATGGTGTTATAGATGGAAGAGCTAGGGAATTCGACCTCTTGGGTTGGACTTGTGGTTGTCTGTCTCCAGGTTCATTACCACTGTGACTCACAACCTATTGTTACCTGCTTGCAAATTCCCTGCTATCCCTCTAAAAATAATCAAAATTGGTCCCGCGCATGTAGGTAACCATCGGTATTAAATCCTGCAGATTTGGGTCTCTCTTCATATGTCTTGGGCAGTGGAGGCAGGTTCTAATCCCTTGTGTCCTATGTGGGGCTTACTCTTTTTGTGACTTTAAAGGAACCAAGACAATGGACTCTTTTAATTTAGCAAGTTTTATTTTTATTTTTTAAATGTTGGCACCAAAGTAGAAAGTACTGTTCAATCAATATAAAGCATCTTTTAAGAATCTTTCATGCCTGAGTATACATCTGGAACTATTTGCACTAACCAAAAGTAAAATAAATGCCACAGCATATTATACCACAATTTTTTTTCATTTAAAAAAGGAAATTGGAAACACACCACTCCTAGAAATGCTTGACATTGAATTGGCTATTGAAATGGTATCAGTAAAGTATTTATATATTCCATATTTTGTTCCATACATCAGCTTTCCTTGATGCGTTAGACTTGGAAGTGTGCCATAGGAGCTGAAATGTTGCCATTTATGAAAGACCACCTTGTTTTAAAAATGAACTAAATCTTGTAGGGTACAGGAAGTAAAGTAAATCAGTTTGAATACAGGCACATCTCTCTTTGCCCCTGCTCATGCATGTTTGACTTTTTTCTTCCTTGTTTGCTTCAGAAGCTGACTGTGCTTACCGTAAATATCAGTGTTCACCTAACAGCTAAATACAGTGATAAAAATAACCTCTACTGTAGAAACTGAATGAATGACAAGAACAGTATAATTTCATGAACCAAGAAATCCACAGAAGAAATATCGTAATTTAAAGTTGGTTTTACAACGTTCTTTAATTTTAAATGGAGCAAAATACTTCTGTGGTTAAATCACAGTTCTTCACTCTATGCTGTAAAGGAGATTCAAGAATGTATATTTCAAAATGTTTTGCTTGGGTTTTTTTTTTAAATAAAAAATGTAATCCAAAGCAAATGCAATAGATCTCTGCATACTTGAAACATATTTTCTGAATTTATTCTAAGTCTCTTGCTGCTCCAGAGGATTGTGTGTATGGATTAGGCCTAGACCATTATTTCACCATCTTTCTCCATCCTGAACTGATTGCAGTGAACACTATGGAATGAGTTGCAGATGTCGCCCTTTCCTTCCAGTTTAGAGGACCACTGGTTTCAGCCCCATTTGATCTGAACTGGGCTAAGGAGTAGAAGTCTGTCACTGTTTAAAGGGAGTCAGTGGAAGAAATCCTTGCACCTGAAAGAAGTTACTCCCTCTCTATGCACAGGCTGTGCCCGAAAATGTGGGATACTGTGGGATACTGCCTGTATGAAACTCTCTGGTGTGTCCCTGCTAATTTAGGATTATTGTTTGAGATGTCAGGGTCCATCTGAAAAAAAAGATAGAACTAGCTTTGCAGGTGGGAAGTTTGGTTTGACTCAAGAGCATAAATATGTTTTTGAATTCAAGAAATTGAGCAATTTTAAGACATAGTGAAATTTCTTCCAAATTTCAGGTGAAATTCAGTGTATATGTCCCTGTGTTATAAAACTGGGGCAAATATATGTGAAATCTTACCCAGGTGGGTTTTCATATGTTGAAATTACAGCTTTTCCTCTTGAGGGCTTCTTTCTTCCCCTTCCAAACCCTCATTACCTCTGAATGTCTGAGTAGCAGAATATCCACTGAGAGTTTGTATGAAAAATGTCCATACATAAAAAGCCTCATGAAATAACATGGCTTAAAGGAAATTGGCTTGTGAATATGATTTAAATACCATTTTGTATTTAGCTTTCATATCATCAGGCTATTTTTCAACCATTACAGTAAAAAGTGTTGGTTGTTGGGTTTATTGTTTTTATTAATTAAGAAATAAATAATGATTTGTAGAAGCTGGAGTTCCAGGCTAAGTGTCAGACACCAAAAGCTTTAGGAGTTCAGATCGCAAGAACTGTTAACGCTTTTATCAGCGGTGGCTCTGCTTTGTACTTTGTCACCGCTTCATCCCCTGAGGGATCTATGTCTGGAAGAGCTGCTGAGGTTCTCTGGGCCCATGGGTGGTGAGACAGTGGTGAGTGCAGAGCAGGCAGGTGCTCCCAGTGCCATCACTCCCTCAGAGGTTAAGGAGCCATATGGAAAGGCAAGAAACAGGTAAATACTAGCAGTAAGAACAGAATAGTTCCCACAGAGGTTTTGTTAAAGGGTGGAAAAGAGGGATGTAAAGGCTGTTCTCCTGGGTGGTGTGGTAGTGTCTTCCAAGCATGTGGAAAAGCTTTACATTTTGCATTGTACTTCTTCAAAAGCCCTTTTTCCCTGCCCCCAAGGAGAATCTTTGCTCTAACAAAATAATCTTGTAGTCTGGTAAGAAATGTTTTGAGGTGTACTTGAAAGGAGGTTTAATATCTCCTTAAGGAAGGCAGGACTAGGGAACTTACAGACAATCAGAGATAAATCTGTCTGCCTGCAATCATACGGTAGGAGAGTGGAGTTTAGGGCTTTGCAAGGGAGAGAGAGAGGTTAAGAAAAGATAAGTGGTATGTAAAGGGTGTTCATGTTTACCCTTAAGAGATCCAAAGAAAAGTAATTAGGAAAGTCAAGCGTAATGTTATTAGATTTAAATGAGAAGTACAGGAGTCTGTGGATAAGTTCAGCAATCTGCAAACTGGGTGGCAAACACTGAGGTAGTAAAAACCTTTTGGATCATGGTAGAGTGGCAACCTGAAATTTCAGGGCAAAACCAACACACTATTTCCCACTACATTGTTCAATTTGAGTAACAAAACATTGCCAGCTTTTTGGGAAAGTCTTCCCCCTCTGATCTGAGCGCATTTCTGATCAAACCTGAACTTTGAAATGCAGTGAAGGAAGGAGCAGGAGCCGTGCAGTCGGTTACAGCTCAGGATCGCTTTTAGTTATCACCAGCTGAATTGGAGGATACAGGCTGTGCCTGCGTGCTGTGAGCAGCAGTCTGTTAGAGGAGCTCGATTTCTCTCACTCCTTCTTCCACCCACCTCCATCTCCTCTGTGCCTGTGTCTGCGCTCCCACATGCTTCAAATCTGTGTACCTGGACTGCCTTCCTTAACAGTTCAATGTGAGTGTTAGCAGAATGAAAACCAGATGGACCAGCAGTTCCCACTGTTATCTCCCCACCAGCTCTGGCAAGCCTCCCTTTCTCTCTCCTTTCTTGGCATGGGAGAAATATTTGCCTTTATTTAGGAGGGCTTGTGCTCACTGCTGTGCCTCTTTCCCTCTGTTGCAACATGAGCTGAAAGCTATTTATTCCCTTGTTGCTGAGGTTGGTTGAGGTGAGTGCAAGATGAATTCGGCTATTAAGGAAGCAATTAACATTTCAAGATGAGTTTTCATAGTTCTTTATGTTAAATTAATGGCTTGTTGAAGATATAGATTTAACTGTTCTAGTATAGTGATATGGCAAGGAAATATGTGTAGAATATGTTTAGAAACTTGCTTTTGTTTTCTAGCTTGTAATAATTAAATGTTGCTTGATTTCCAGATCAAACTTCACTTACCTGTGTAGCAACCTTAATATTTAAGGTAATTGTTGTGGGTGCTCTTTCCTCCACAGCTGAGGTTTACTAACCTTAGATCAACATCACATATCCTATAAAATTGTATCTGTATTCACCTTATCCTATTCTGGGGGTGTTTCACTGCTCATCTTCCCCAAACTTGTCTCTAAATTCTATATGAAATCACTCCCTCTCCCTGAGAGCTGAAACATTGCCTGTAGGCATTTCTACAGAGGTTGAAGATGGCTTCTATAATTGCAGTACCTGACATGCTGTACCTCTGGGATTTACTACTTAGTGCCTTAATTTCCTCAGTTTCAGACAGATAAAGACTGGTATCTGTTACGTGTTGTTAATTTTTTGGGGGGGATGAGGGGAGGGAACTGTTTTGTTTTTTCCCCCTTTGTCTCCCCATTTTTTTGGGTAACTTTCTCATATTTAAGTTTTCTGATAATTAAATGTTTTGAGGCTCTTTTAAACATACCCTTCCTTTGTTAAATGCGTGTGTTGCATTTAATTTCTGTTATTGCCTTTCAGGGCAATTTTCAGATACAATTTTTTCATTGAAGTTTGTGTGTTGTTAGTAAGAACAGGGAAGCGTGTCACAAAGTGGAGTGACAGAATTTAAAGAACATGAGGTGTCTTGAATTAAAACCACAGACTTGCATGCTTGCCCATTAGCAATGATATTTACTTGCTTTGCAAAGAGTTTTGTGGAGCTCAGGAAGAGTTGTGTAGGGCTGCGTATAAATAAATAGCCCCAACTCCCAGAGAAGGGATGGAAGAATTTATCTTATGCCCATTAAAAGCTAAACTTGATTGTACTAATCTTTACTCAAGATGGCTTGCTAAACTCCTGGCATGAGTGAGAAAGCACTAATTTTGCTTTTAGTTGGTAAGTGTTGTTGTGTTTTGCCCATTCTTAATAAATGAAATGTAAGCGCTTTGATAGTTTTTAAAACAGTTTTAACATAGAGGTGTCCGAAAAGATGTTGGAAAAAAGAGTACACTTCTGTAGCTTTTACATCACATCTTATATCTTCAGATCTTTAGTTGCAAGAGAAGTGTTAAGTTTTCTTCCTGATTTTGCCTTTTTGTTTGTTTTGTTTGCTCGAGGAGGTATGTTCTGCTTATCTTGCAGGTTTTGAACATTAAAGTTGTTCTTAATATGTGAAGGTACAAACGTACATGCTTATTTCTAAATAATTGTATGTATATGAGACAATTGACTTACCATTTTGGCATGTTGTGTTTATTTTTCTGGTGAACGTGAGAATATCCAGGGGCACTGTGGTAAAGTGATGCAGGAGATATGGATATTTAACATAAGTATCTCTCCATGATTACAAGAGAAGCAATGGAGAGGGCAGCAGGTGATACAGAGCAGAGACACGAAGAGAGCTGGCTGCAACCAACATTCCACACAATATCGCACCTGTACTAAAAAGCTTCAGGTTTTAGTTCTGTAAGAAATGTCATAAGGGGATTTATTACCTTCCTGTCTCTTCATCTGTTTTTCCCTCCTGGCTGACGTGAGTGCCTTGAAGGGAAGTGGCATTATTGCAGCTCTAGGAGTGCTTGGGAGGTAGCATCTGCACATGCTAGAAATAAAAACAAAAGGTAATGCAGTGCCACTACAAATGAGGTCTTACCATCTGTGTTGCACCTTCTTAAGTAAGGTTTAGATGATGTAATTTGGGAAGAGCACACTGGAGTAGATAATCAGGTGTAATCTTTCACAGCAGATGCTGAAATGGCTCACTTCTTGAGTTAGCTTTTAAGTTTTTGTCAGAGGTGGTGTGCTTGGGGAAATAAACTGGTGTGTTCCTGTGGTGTGTGTTGCAGATCGCACTGAGAAGCATTCCACAATGCCAGACTCACCTGTGGATGTGAAGACACAATCCAGGCTGACGCCTCCAACCATGCCACCTCCTCCCACTACCCAAGGAGCTCCAAGAACCAGTTCATTTACGCCCACAACGTGTAATTAGTCTTATTTTCTTCCTTTTCTTCCATCGTCTTTCTATTCTGTGTGTAAGAAACCAAAATAGTTGAAATGTGCATGACGTGGTGATAGCAGCATTTGGTTGTATTGCAATAAAGTAATTAAGCAGAACTAAGCTCACAACAAATTAATATATCTTTAAGGTATTAAGCTCAGATTTGTGTGTTATTTCATTGATCACTTGGCCACAGTGTCAAAGAACAGTGAGCACTGGTTTCCTGTGTACTTAATGCTCAGATCAGTCCTCTTCTGAGAAGGACAGAAAACCTACTTCTCTTACACGCCATTATGTTGTTTAAAGCGTCCCATTCCCTTTTGTATAGAAACTTCAGGGAGTTTGTTTGTTTGTTGTTAAAGTGGAGATAACATAATGAAAAAAATACTGATCTTCCTCCCACTTAGGTTTCAAAGAAGAATTCTGATTTAAGTGCTATATAATGTCTAGTTAATATTGATATAAAACCAAAATTGAAGTCCCTTCATAATTTTTATCTAGAGGCTTCTAGTCTGTTACCATGTCACTTATCTAAAACACTCGGGGCTGCATCTCTGTCTCAGCTTATTGATGTAAACACATAACAAACTCTACTAGTCTCGATGTACTCTGCATTCGTATCAGTGTAACTGAGATTTGAATCTGGCACATTGTCTGGACTATTCTTTTCACAGCCATGAAATGATCCACATTTCTCTTACTAAGATTTAGTTGCAAATTTTTTGGTCTCTTTTATACTGCCTAGTAATAGTATAAACACGAGAATGTGTTTACATTTCACATTTTAAATAAAACATTTTTAGAACAGTAGAATACATATGCCTAAACAGAATGAAGGCAGCATCTTCTATTTGTCTTGCCTGTGTCTGTTTAGTCCCTTTCTGTCTGTTAAATGCCTTATTTAAAATTCACCTCTATGCAGAAGGCCAGCTGGAGGGCTTTGTACTACTTATCCCAGGGAACCATGTCCTGACAATTTATGTTGAAGTTAAACAGTGAGGAGGGTTGGTGCCAACTATTCTCATAAACTCAGATTTAACCCAGTGACCTTGATCCTGCAAAGATTTGTCTGTTTTTCTTAATTCCAGCACCTGAATCATCCTGGATGGAGCTTCAGACTGGAGCTGCTTCAGTCTGAAGTTAAATTGTTTCTAGGTTTTTGCAGGATTGGACTCTTGCAGATTAAGCTTTCCAGTGTGATGTCCTTGCCATAGTTCAGGATAGTCTTTGGCAATCATAAAAGGAATACGACAGTGTTCTTTAATCACACAGTCCTCGGTGTACTCACAAGATTTCTCAATGTTTGTTTATTTGATTGAGTTCAGCGCTTGGGAAGGTGTGTGAACCACAGCTGGATTTTTGGAGCTCCTTATTAGAAGACTAAAAGTCTAAAAAAACCCCAATTTTAATTGCTTTTTACCCAAGCAGGTTTTGGAGTTTGACCGTAGCTCTTCCAGCTTGTGCAGTAAACAATCACTTTTGTCAGAGTGTCTGTTACACTTATTATTACTACAACGAGAATGCCTGCAGGCCAGAAAGATCAGACTTGTTTTCTGGTCTAGAATATCCTTGTTTTCTTTGGTTTAGATGATTAAAAATTCTTGACATGTCTCAGTTTGAAATTTTAAATGCTAAATTCTTTTGGATTAGTAACATGGTTTTGTTTTACAAATTATGTAGATCTTTGCTAATTGGCAAATTCAAATATTATTAAGAAAGAGCCGAAATGCTGGGACTATTTCTATATTTCTTTCATTGTGGGAGAAATCTTTACCTACCTTTCTCCTCCCTTTATCTATCCTAGGTAATGAAGTCCACAGTTCTATGCATTCTAGATCATAGCCCCAGCACTCTCTGCCTAGAGCAGCCCCTTGCTGGTGACAGTTGTTGGGTGTTGCCAGGCTAGATCAGGACATGTTGCTCTTCTTCCCAATCGTCATTTACTAAGTTCCTGCTATGATGACTTTTGGCTATGTGAGTTTCTTGCAATCACGACGTATTTGTGTACTCAGATGTCTCACTCCACTGCAGCACTCGGAGCATGGCTTGGAGCTGCACGGAGAGCTGAACTTGCTGAGGCTAGCTTCTTTCTATTTCTGCTTTTTCCACTTCTTGTTCTCCTTAGCCCACGCATACAGAATAGGCAACCAAAAACTAGGATAAAACACAAGCAGAAACTAGATAACAGTTCATATAGCTTTTTATGTAGTGCCTGTGGAAGGCGGAAGGCAGTCACTAGGGCAACAAAAACTCCTTCAAAGGTTTGTGGTAGTGATTTATATCTAGTAGTAGGTGTCCACCCTCAAAAAGGGCTTTCTGGCTAAAAGTAAGGACAATTGATGAAGAAAATGACATGAGAATGGGATGTTTGGCTTCAGAGAGGCTGGTCCTGGAGAAACATTGAAACTTCAGGTTGCTAGCTTGGTTGTGCTTTTAAATAGGAAGCAAGTTAAACTAATAGTCCTGTGCATTTTTGATTGTAGACAAGTTCCTAATTTCTGATTTTTTGGGGGATGGGTTCTGAGTGACTCTCCCAAAAGGAATCAGGAAGTTTCTCCAGGGCAGTGGCCAGCTGAGTGCAGCTGCTGCTGGGTACGGTTCACATGCTGCATGCCCACACCTGCCAGTGCATTGGTACTCTTGTATTTCTAGGGAGCCATCCTTTTTCTTGCCATTTGCTGTCATTTTAGCAAATCAGACTCAAACAACTTCAATGGTGTGTGTTCGTGTTGCTGTTGCAGCTAACCTGAGTGGAAAAGGATGTCCTCAGTTTGATTCTCTGCTCTCTTCTAGAGTATAGATAAGAATTAAACTGAAATCACTGCCAAAAACTGTTGTCTTCAGTATGTCTGCATAGATCACATTGCCATAAATTTTGAATGCTTAGTACTTCAGATAGTTATTCTCACAACAACCTTGCAATAGGAGGGAAATGCTTTCTTATGCTTTTTAGAGACATGGTGTTGGCACATGAAAGCAGAGAGATTTGCTTGTGGTCTCTGAGAAGTCTCCTGAAGTCTAGCTTCATGCCCTTGCTGCAAGGCTTCAGGCCACAGGGAGCATTGGCAGCATTTGTACCTGCACAGACAACGTTGTGTGCTCCATATGTTAGCAGCTAAGAAATCTGTATTGGAAAAAATAACCTTCTCATTGGGTGGTGTAAGGTTAAAACGTGAAAGTCCTGTTTTATAAACACAGCTGTCAGTTGTGTGTACAAAACACAAGTAAAAATATTCAGAGATAAACTGAGGCTTCATGAAATATGTCTGCACATTTTTTTTCTACCCCAAAGAACAATTTTTTTTGGCCTTCAATCATACATGCACTCATGCTTTTTCTGTCTCCATTTCCGCCTCTGTTTTTAAAATCCTCTGACAAAAGGCTGGTATTCAAACGATGCTTTTCAGGTCCAGGAGCACACAGCACAGAAGGGGCTGTGTAAGAGGCAGCTGCTGTTACTTCCAGTCCTTACACCGTTCAGTACCAGCTACTGGGAAATAGGTATAAACTACAGACTGTCTAAAGACTAATTATCTTTGGTTGTACAATTTAATTAATTTTGAGGTCAAGTGCAGAAAACATAAGCTGATGGATTTTCCCCTCTGTCTCCTTTTTCTCTCTATCTCTCCCCCAACCCCAATCTTTATTTATCCTCCTGTCTCTTTTTCTTTCAGTAACCAATGGCACTAGCCATTCACCAACAGCGTTAAATGGAGCTCCATCTCCTCCTAATGGCTTTAGCAATGGGCCATCCTCTTCCTCTTCCTCTTCTCTGGCTAACCAGCAGTTACCGCCAGCTTGTGGAGCTAGGCAGCTCAGCAAACTGAAGAGATTTCTTACAACCTTACAGCAGTTTGGCAATGACATTTCACCAGAGATTGGGGAGAGAGTGCGTACCCTTGTGCTAGGACTTGTGGTAAGCAAAAAAACTCTGATTTTTTTAATGTTCTTTTCCCTTGTCCTCGCCTGATGTGTTTATTATATAAAAGAGTGGGTCACATATGCTGCATACATCATTCTTCAAGGATACCGTGCGTGCAAGAGTGAGGTTCTGACGTTTGCTGTCAGAGCTAATAGGAGTACCTTGATTAGCTTCCCACAGGTGGCATCTATTCCCAACCAGGTATAGCCTTGACTGGTTTTGCCAGTATAGAATTATGGTGTAATGGTGTGAGAGGGTTGTCATTCTATACTGGCAATATCCCTAATGTAGACATACCTTGAATTATGCAATGTAGTAAAATGTGGTTTGACTTGCCTTCTTTAGTTGGATGGGGAAAGGAGAGAGCCCTATAATGCCAAAATACTGGTTAAATGGATGAGCTGAGCATGTTTAGACTGCAATGATGCAGTGCAAAACCTTTTCTCAGTATCATTGAACCCCACAATTATGAACCCTCTGCTGCTACTGAAGGTCATTTTATTGATAAGGTTATCTTTATGTGTAGCTGAATGAAAATTTCAGCTCTTTCTTACCTACATCTGTCAAGTTGGGCTGCCCTTTTAGATGCAAACTGTTGTGAATTGGGCTCAGGATTCTTTTTATTCCCGGTACAGTCCTCTCTCTGCCAGATGTTGTTGTCTCCCATATATGTCCTTCAGCAATAACTGGATATACTGGGGAAAATGCTGTTGTGGTGCTCTAATTTACATCTGTTCTGAGCAGCTGCAGTTGCCATTGACTTCATTTGGAGCAGAGACTGACAGCACTGTTTAGTACTAGGGATGAGGTCCTTTGCATGTATCTTCACAAAACCATATCTCGGCAGCAGCGGATGCCCCTTCACTGGAGTCTGTGTCAAAAGGAAATTTAATGTAGGCAGTGTAACGTCAGTAAGTCTTGCTCTCCATTTGCTTCCATATTCAATTTAATGGGGTGTTTAGTGGGGTTTTGTTGGCCACATGGTTCTCTCTGGAAAGGGGAACTAGTAAAGAAGCTGAAGGTGACTTTAGAAGCATCCACATTCCGTTGATGTTCAGATCAAAACTGCTTTCCCACTGTTAATTATAGTTGATTTCTACCTTCATTTGAGGTCTGAGGAGCAAATTAGGATCTTTTCCTTGGGGAAATCCATATATCACGCTCTTCCCTTGGTCAGCCCTGTCAGCACGTGGACTTCATGATTATGACCTCAGCTGTAAACTTTCCTACATAGCCTAGAACATAGTAAACAATCCTCTTAATGAGTAGAAGAGGCAAAGTGCAGTCTTCCTTCTCAAACAACAGTGAATGTTTAAAAAGTGTGATTTTTTTTGTCTGTGCATTTTAATTAGAACCTCTGCACTGGGAACAGAATTGCAAGAGTCATCAGTAGGAAATATGATAATAAAAGAAAATAGTAGAAAGATGAGAAATTTTAAAAAATGTTGTAGAAAGCAGCTTTAACTGATGTTTGATATATGAAAGCATGCTTTACAACTGAGAGCTTAAACTGTACTCTAAGCAACAGGAGCTGAATGTCTGAGATGTTGGTGCTTTCCTTTGCATATTTTAATAAGGTAATAATGTAATGTGCAGCATGCTTTTCTTTATTCTCTCACCATTAAGTTATTAAGCAATTTCATTGGTTACTGTTGCTCTTGCTAAGTGTTTTCATGATTTTGTCACCAAGACAGATTTTTTTTTCTCAACAGAATTCTACTTTGACAATTGAAGAATTTCATTCCAAACTGCAAGAAGCTACTAACTTCCCACTGCGACCTTTTGTCATCCCATTTTTAAAGGTATTGCACAGTTCAGTGATCTGGAAAGTATTTCAAACCATTTTGTTGCTAGGTCACAGATGTGTGTTACAGTTTTTCTTTTTAAGAGAGTCAGGGAAATGAATAACATTTAAGGGCTACTTTCCATAGCTTAGTGCATGTAACTCTGCATCTGAGTGTATGGTTTGGGGATCATTTCTGGCTGCTCACAGGAACTGTCAGTTCCCTAATTCTGTAATCACTGTTTTTTGTTTTATATTTTTCATTTGTAGGTATAGAAGCTTTTACAAACAAAGTCTTGAGACTTGTTTATAAATATAATAATATCACGTACTTGTAACAAGCTGGAGTTTTGCAAACTGTGTGATTCAGAGTAAGGGGATATCAGGAATTCCTGCTACCAGCCTGTTTCTAAAGTGCTGCTGATCATTAATTCACAAGGAGATTATGACACACTGCCATTCAAGGAAAAGACATTTTTCTTCTGATTCCAGCTTCTAGTGTAAACTTGGTGCCTTAACAAACATGCTGGTGACTGTGTCCACTGATTTGTGCTTATTCACCTTTTATTAGAATTTACAGCTAAAATCTCATCCAAAAGCTAATTAATAAAATACACACATGATGTGCTAAATAGGAAGCAGGGAGGCAAAATCTTCTTTGAAGTCAGGAACTTATTCTGCCTCTCACCTGCCAGTAACTGCCTCCTCTGAATTGCTGTGATCTCTGAGCAGTCAATGTTGCCTTCTCCGATCATATTGTATTCTGTTTTGGTTTTGCTGTGGAGATGAATTTTCCCAGAGATAAGGTAGTTATTGTTCCCATATGTTTTTTTTCATTGTCAGTGTGCGGGTGGACATTTTTCATTATTTTAGTCCATGTGTAGCTATTCTGTTGTCCTGAAGCACTGGTATCCTCAGTGGGTTTGCTTTCATGTTTTCACCCTCCTTGGCTGGCTATGTCATATGGGCTCTATGCAGATAGCATAGCTGTTACCTTGGTGTGCTGCCAGATGCTTTCCTTTTGGAATTGAATATGCTTTTCCACTCGCAGTTGTATCAACTCTGATACTCCTGCTTAAATCATTCTGGTTTATTTTCATTGCATCTAGTTTGTTTTCCTTTTAAAAGCTACTTCAGAATTAATTGGCTTTGGTGCCAGGAGCTTGTTAGAATCTGGCACTAAAGAGTTTATCAGTCAGCCTGCAAG
>WBMZ01009834.1:209950-247450 GCA_013400975.1 Atrichornis clamosus | reverse complement strand
TGTACCACTATTCAAATACTAGATCAGATTCTTTTATTTCTTCCAGGTATTTATTTGTAAATATATGTGAACTTCTCCAACCATCTTCTGCCATGAGAGGCAGTTCAGGTAGTTGGGTGTCTTGACTGGTATTCTGTGTGAACCTTTTCAAAACACAGTGAAATGAAAACAAGTGAAAAGCCCTGCTCACAATACAGTCAGTCAGTCTCTCTCTGATAACAAATGAAAGTAAATATATATTTGGTTCTTTCACAAAATGTTTCTGTTCTTTGAATGTCTGAAAAGACCGTGTTCCATGTTCCACAACTGACTGTCTTTCCATCCTAATATGAATAAGTGATAACAATTGTTGATTTTTTCTTCCCTGTTGAAGGTTTCATATATACTGACTATTCTGGCATTTTTTGTGAGACAGTAGTTCTGCTCTTCTGGTACAGCAACAGGTGCTGGAGCATTTGCCATTGTTTTAATGCTGACAAAGTAATTTGCCAAGATCCGGGGCTCAAAACTTTTTAGAACATGTACTTTTTGTGCTTGTTTCCATGCTCATTATTTTCAGAACTTTTTTGACTTAAGAAATATTTTCCTGTTTAAAAAAGTAAAAGGTTTTTTGTTTGGTTTTGTTTGTTTGTTTTGTTTTTAAATGGGAGTTGTTTCAAAAGCAAAGGGAATTATTAAAGTTCTTTTTCTTATCTCTAGTTGCTAATGGTTATGAAATTTGATCCAATACTTGAAAATTCCAAGGCAAAAAGTCATTGTACAGTAATCATGTAATAAGAGAGGTCAAGGCGCATCACATTATAGCATAAAAAATAATTAGGTAAAAAATGAGTGACGTATCTTGGTATCAATGTTTGCATGTGCTGCAAAGAAAGGAAGATGTTTCCCAAGATGTGTGACTATCTCTGCAGAGGGAAAAGACACAGTTCCACCTTGGTCCCAATTCTGGCAGAAAGTATGACTAAGTATGACCCCAGTAGATGGGCAAAACATGCTGCACAGGGATCAATGAGCATTTTCAGTCCTCTGTGTCTGAGTCGTGGTAATCTCCAGCCCATGACCCAAGTCCCAGTGGGGCCATGAGAGAACAGTTAGAAATCCTTCAAGTTACATCTGGCTAGGAGGAGGATTGCAGCCCTCCGGGTGATTAACTGAAGCTCTGGAACGTGAGATTCTGTTGTAATCTTTATCTTAATGTGTAACTGCAAGTGTAATGGGAAAGCTGAGGGCAATCCTATTCTCAGTCCTGCTCTCCCCAAGGCCCTTGAAGGATGGTGACTGAGGCAACTCATAGAGTTGCAGATCCCCAGGTTTCGGACAATTTCTGAGTAGTAACTGCCGTCTGAATGGGATACAAATATTGGAGGATCGTCACTTGTTAAAAAAAGCTGCTCCATAGGAGATCAGGTGTTGGGTAGTAAAAAAGTGGAAAAAGTCAGTCAAATAGTGCTTTTCCCCTCTTTAAAGATGTGGAACTCAGATCTGGTTTTCTCACAGTGTTTGCAGTTTTCTTTTACACTTTCAGTAAACCCCCATCCTTCCTTGCATATTTAGCACAGCCATGGCCACTTTTAGAGGCTGCCTGCTTTCAGGAAGCTAACCACAACAAACCTAGCCGGGGATGATGGCAACCCTTGCACCTCAGAGCAGGCTTTCCTCTGATTTCTGATTTTTCCTCTTCATCTCTACTGAAGTTGGTTGCAAGCTGCCCTCCTAATGTGTGCCACTCTCTTGCAGGCCAATCTGCCCCTGCTGCAGCGGGAGCTGCTGCACTGTGCAAGGCTAGCCAAGCAGAACCCAGCCCAGTACCTCGCCCAGCACGAACAGCTGCTTCTGGATGCCAGCACCACCTCACCTGTTGACTCCTCAGAGCTGCTTCTCGATGTGAACGAAAACGGGAAGAGGCGAACTCCAGACAGGTGAGCACCACCGCGCCTTTCGTACACTGCTCAGTGTCCCATGGGCCCAAGGTGCTGAGCTCCACCAGCAAGGGGGGAGCCTGTGGGTGGGTGCCTGGGGGAAACTCAGATGGTGTTTCCTGGCTGTGGGTCCTGTCCTGCCTTCAGGTCCAACCTGACTGTGAATCTTTCCAGAGATGGGGCGTCTCTTGGCAACCTGTGTCAGTGTTTCACCACCCTCATGGTTAAAAATTTCTTCCTTATATCTAGTCTGAATCTATTCTCTTATTAGTTTAAAATCATTAGCCCTTGCCCTATCATAATAGGCCCTGCTTGTGCACGTCTACATATACGTACGTACATGTATGTAGAGAGAGCGCTACATAGATGTCTCTGTGTATATAACTATAATACATGCACACACTACTCCGTCACCTGAGGACACACCTGGTCATACCCACACAGCTGTAATGGTCAACTGGTACTGTACTCCTTTTGCACAGTATTTCTGTCATGAAGTGACAAGCAGCAGATCACGCCAGCTCCATATGCATTTGACATTTTGTTGGACTCAGCGTGAAATTTGAGGAGAGTTGCTAAGCATTTATATTGGGAAGTACAAGGCAAACCCCAGAGCACAGTCAGGGCTTTGACTCCTTCTGCTCTGCAACGTTTCCATATCCATACATGCAATATGCATAAAGATATTTCTTCCAAACAGGGGAAATGTTCACTGAAATCTGTTTTGTTCTTGAGCTGAGAAAAGAGTCCATGAAGAAATGGGGCAAGCAAATGCATGTGTGTGAAGTACAGTAGCTTTAGGGGTATGGAACAGTTTTTATTTTTTTGAATTAAGTTATTTGTTTAGTGTTACAAGGAAATGACTCTTGTGGTTATTTACTTTTAACTGCCTTCCTGTGTTAATGTTAGAAATTCAAGTAGCATTTACATTTTACCTTTGGGGGACTCAAGTATTGTATTCTTAATTGATTGGTTTGCCAAAACAAATTTTAGAGTGTGGAAAACTTTTATTATGCTGTTCTGCCAAAAACCAGTACCTGTATGCCTGAGGTATGCAAGTGTTCTAGTTATCCTTTAAATGAAAAAGATGAAGATTTCCAAAGTCAAGAAGCCTTGTAACTTTGTACAGGTGACATTTTTGTGTTGGAACAAGCTGAAATGGCGCAAAAATGAAGAGAAAACAAAGTCTGAAAGCTCACAGTAAAACTTCAGGCTTCTTGTAGTCAGAAGTGAACAGTAAAATTTAAAGTAACATAGCCATTAGATAGAAAAAGATGTGAAAGTACTTAAAATTAGCTTGCCTGAGATTGTGTTTCAGGAAAATTACTATGGAACAGCAAGAAAATTAAGATATAAGCAGAGACGCTCTTTTTATGTGTACCTACCTCTTTTCACCAGTTTTTTTTGGACAACTAGACCAAACAGTAGCAGCCTTTGGGGTTAATACAAGCCTGCTAACTGCACCCCAGAAAGATGATTAATTTTCAGACATTTTACATGTATTCTCTTACTCTGTGTAAATAAATAACTTTTCCAAAGCTGAAATTTAGCACCTTGGGGCAGTTCTGTATATCCTCAGTCTTTGCAGAGTAGCATACCAAAACATTTGTTTAAAAGGCCTCTTAATATCTTGCAAATAACTTAAATGTCAGCATGCTGTAGTCCAGCGTCAGTAACAGACACAACACTTCTTCCTACAAGGAGATAGACACACATGAAATTATCTCATAAATCTGTAAGGTCCTCCTTGTCAGAATACAGAGAAGAGGGATGTGCCTTCCTGACAGCCTTAACTCTGTTTTTCCTGCTAGTAGATAGCAATATTAGTCACAAGTCCCATAAAGCCACAAAGGAAAAATGCAAAATAAAATATTTGCTTTGCTTTTTGTCCTTAGCTTTTGGAATAATGCTCTCTCCCTTTGAGACCCTGTTTGACAGTGTTGAATTTCAGTATTTTGTAGTAAGTACAGTCTTACCTGTGTTGCCTTCAGTCCTGCTTGTAAGGGTGGGTGATGCAAGTAAAGAGCAAAAAAAGAACTTTATAACAGAAAGACCCTATATTGGTTTTATAGCAAAAAGGACATAAGATTAGCCCATAAGGGAACCAGCAGATCGGAAGAATATTGGATTTTAAAATCAGACTTCATCTTTAATTAAAACTGAGGCCCAGACCTAGAGGGATTTAGGTCTGACTTACGGATTTAGTTCTCAGTGTTTTTTGTTTTTATTAAAATATGTAGGTGCTCTTGAAACCCCTAAGTCTCTGCTTGTGAGCAAGTGCCTTTGGCTTTGCAGCTGAAGTCTCTCTTAGGCTGCGTCTGGCTTGAGGAGCCTCCAGTTCCTCCACAGGTAGTAAAGCAGCTTTTGGCTGTTAGGAATAGGCAATTTAACTTCCAACGTGCGCTGTGTTTGAATTCCCAGGGTCCAGGGAGGGCGTAGTGTGGGGAGTCCCACTGGCCTGCACACTCCAAGGTGTGGCAGCTTCTGTCAATTGCAGCTTGAAATTCAGCTCCTTATTTCTGGGGAAATGGTGTTTCAGAAAAAAACATCCTTACTTTTTGACTCTGCAACTGTAATGAAAAGCAGTCACGTGAAAAAGACTGCCCAGTTTGCCCACTGGAATGGTACCTTGAGCTTAACAGATAAGTTGGGTTTTTTTCAGTACCAAACAGCCCTGTCAGTGGTTAGTCACATCTACTTCTCCATTGACTATGACTGTGTTTAAAGCTATACAGAAAAGAATATGCGGTAGTTCTGGCTAAGCCACGTTCAGTGGAGTTGTCTTGTGCACTCAAGAACATTTGTATGACAGATTTAGTAAAAAGAACAAGATGTTTTTGGAAAGATTCTTAAATTTACTGAATTGGAGTCTGCATACCTTTTAATTTGGATAATGTAAGTAAATCAACCATAAAAAACTGTCCTCAGAGGCAGAACATGCCTAGACTGAATGAGTATTGAAACCAAATACTCGTCTGGCTTTATACTCATTACACTATTAATTATTTTAATTGTTTACAGAGGAGCACAAGAAAACATCTGGAAATATATATACCTTTTGTTTAGAGATCTAAGTAATTTTCAGATACACTAAAAAATACAGCAGAAGATATCAGACATCCTTTAAGAGAAGGGTTTGTTGTGACTCCGTGGTCCGTAAATGGAAAAAAATTGCTGAAAGGCGACATCTTTCCAGGAGAACTAAATTCAGTTGGAGTAATTTTGATTGGAGAGATGTGTCTTACTGAGGTAAACTATGGTATCTTTTTGACTTCCCAAGGTATGTGGTATATGTGTATATATGTACATGCATTGTATGTAATGTGTATGTTATATATATACACACACACATTTACATTTTTCATTTGGGCATGGATAACTGCATACCATTAATTCCAATAGAGGTAAAATACAGTACGGGATTAGGCAAAAAAAGTGGAACATGTGTTACATGTAACCACAGCCACCTCGTGATTTTTTGTTAAAGAAACTCCACATAGAGTAATTTTTTCTGCTCATAATTTCAGAACCTTTTTTGCATATGCATTTTCCAATTCTGGTTATTTATCTGCATATCCAAGTATGTGAGGTTTTATAGAGCAATCTGACAGCAGAGCATCGTGTTTTACTGAATGTTTTCTTGGTGCATATGGTCTGACACGGATGAGCAGCCACGGTGAGATTTTGGAGTCTATTAAACTAGCTCATTAAAAAGATCAATCTGTTTCTGTAATAACACTGGGAACCATCAGTCACTGCAAGAGAGGAAAACTGACACCTGAGGAGACAACACATTTTGGTAATTTGTTCATGACATGTCATGAACAAAGTGTTCACTATATTTTGTTTACAACTTTTGGAGTTTACATTCTACTGTAGTAAAGCAAAGGAACTTGGACCAGTGTGAGTTTTATTTTGGTGAATGAATAGTTATAAATGACATGATTTTAAATACATTAGCCACAAAAAACTTTTTGCTAATTACTCATCCTTTGAGCTTGCTGGGAAGGGCTGTGTGGCACGTGAGCATGTCATATAGTGACTCTATATTTATGACAGCTGCTTACGAAGCGGATACAGGATAGCAAAAAATTCCATTAGAATAGCATTAATTTTGAGTGAGAAGGAAAAAAACTGACCATGATTGTGTTGTGACTTTAGAAAGTGCTGCTGTGATTGCTGTACACATGGCACCCATGACAAGAAATACATGTCGAAGGTACCTGGGCACGGAAGTCAATGCTGATAATACTGTTAGGTAAACCCTATTTGAAGAGGCTCCTCCATATCTCAGTAAGGTGAAGGATGCTTACAACTCTTACAGCTATGCTCCTTGTAAGCCGTGTGTAATTATGAGCAGTTTTAAAAGAATTTTCTTAATATGAGCTGTTAGCAAGGCAGTTAGTAATCTTTTCTGTAACACAGTATTATAAACAAGTACTTTATTCCATCAAAGCATTATCATTTGTTTGTTCATCAAACCTTTATTGTGGAAGTCAATTTAAAGCATCTTGAGCAAGTAGTATATGAACAGCTTTGTCTCATTCTTGCAAGCTGACTTCAGTGCTCTTTGAAATTGGTGTAATACTCTTGATCAGGTGAAACCTAATTTTCCAGCCAAGGCAGTTTTGCCTGGTCAGATTTTCTACCCAGGAAATTATCCATAAATTGCAATAATTTAAAACTGAAATTATAATCTACAAACAATTTAAATTCTGTTAAATTGATACAAACTAATAAGTAGTGTCTATTCTGCTACCTTTAATCTGTGTAAATCATGGCTTTGAGTAAAATGACCCCATGTGTGTTTATAGCTGAAGGACTCCATCTTAATCATATTGCCAGTTTTCCAAACAACGGTGTCAATTTATGTGCACATCAAGGAAAATGTGGCCAATAGAAGCAAGAAAAAAGTGTCAGTTGTGTTTCCTACACATTCAGTGTTATTTCCTCTCTACAGCTTGTGGTTGCTTTGCAAAATCAGATGAAAACAGATTAAAATTGTGACAGTGTTATATTTGGAACTAATATTCACATGGGTCTGCCAGTTACTGGGAAACAGGTGTGCTTCCTCAGGCACCTGGGGAAATGCTGTTGTCCCAAGGGGGTGAGGCCTAAAAGAATGAGTAGGACTGAAATCAGAAGCAGACTAATAGGTTGAATTCAGAGCATCTGAATTATGGCATTCTTCAGTACCTTGTCTTTTATCAGCATATTCAGATATAGTAAATTTGGCAGTGATTCCTGTGCTAATGTGGTTTTCTAAGTTGTTAGCTTCTTATATATTTTTATGTGGTCAGAAACATAAAATGAGTTTATGTACAGTCTCATTCTGGTATTACGCTGAGTATTTTATTTGGTCAGTGTAGAAAATATAGCAACAAGTTGCAGAATTAAATTTTAACACCCAGAAAAGACATGACAGCCGTTACCCAGCATAATAGCAAAAGCATGACTTTAATTTCAGTAAATGTGTTTTCAATGATCTTGTTAATTTCTATGTTAGTTAAAGTTCCGTGAATACGCTGGTGTGTTTTCCAAGCTAAAGCAGTGCATTCCAGTTAAGGTAATTAAGTACAAAGCATTCCTAGAAAACACAGAAATACCTGTACATTAAGGTGCAAATATATACATTTGTATGAAAATACACGATTTTAACATCAAGCTAAAGTACAGAAAAGGAAAACTGGATACCCACATGTCCCACTTTCTGCCTTTTTCTTTTCCTACACTGATCAAAAAAAGTCAATGAGTTATTTAATTATTTGCTGTTTCTGACTTTTCCCCATCTAAGTTAAAGAACATTCTAACTATAACACTAAAGAACTTTGGAAATTAATAGCTTGTCTTGTACAGACAGGAAAGCCCATTTTTTTTTCTTGCATACTATTTGGACATTTGGAAGACTGGGACATTGAGTTTGGGTGGATATGTGCAAAGCAAACACACACTACCAGCTAAATATGAAACTTGTCTTGAAGAGCTGTCAGAAACATCACTACCCATTGGGAGTTATTGCAAGCAGTTCCATCATTCCAAAAGTAATAAAAAATACATGATGGACCTCAGGTTTTCCCAGTTAGTAGCTTTCACAACCATGCTGCATTTGTTTTGGAACAAGGTATATATTTCACTTTAGTGAAGTATGTCTTGTATATCTGCCCACAATTAGAATAGATGTCCTGCTGTGTTGGTGAAAGATTCTCCCCTTTTTGCCAAGTTACAGTTTAATAAAATATATATACCTGCAACTTCTCTGGCACTAGTAATTTTGGTGAGATCTGTGAGAAATCTCTTCACTCCTTCTGAAGACAGTGCAGCCCAACTTTTGATTTCCTGCTGCTAGTTACAAGATCTTAGTTTGATCCTCTCTCCGAAACGATGTTGGCAATGATTTGGTTACATCCTTCCTCTCATTGGCAGTAAATGGGAACCTGTTGAGCAGCAACAATTAATACAGAGTGCTTCCCCATAGACAGTCCCTCGAGGGTGGTTGATTGGTTTCTGGAGGAAGGTTTGTTGTAGGGCAGGTGGTTTTAGCAATAGGCAAAGAAGAAAATTAGATCCAATTTACCTTTATGTCAATGTGTCAAAAAATTATGTTATTACTAGGCATGATACATTATGCCATCCATTTCTTAGAGAGGATAAAGTTCTCTTTTAAAAAAGCTAGCATGTTTAACAAAGGTTTCTTCTGAAAGGAGGAATGAAATGTCAGTAGCTTGCAATATTTATGTCTAATAAACTTTCTAATCAAGGCTAATATTTTGTAGGTTTTGTTTATTCCCGAGGTAAAAAACTCCCGTGTTTCAGTGACATGAAACTTCCCCAAAAGAGTTGTGAACCCATTGAAGTAACTCTAGTCTTTCTTTTTTTAATTTGAAAGGAAAATTAGTTGACTGTGAGTTCAAGGTTCTCAGGCAGAGGTGTCAAGTAGAGACTTCTTTGGAAATAGCTGATTATGAATGAATTAAAGAGTATCTAGAACATAAAAAAACCCCTGTCCTTCTTCCCAGTAACTCTTCCAAATTGCCTAAGCATAAAGCCCTGTCTAAGAATAATGGAGTGGGAAATCCTGAACATTACCAAGGACTCAAGTCTAACCTGCAAAATTAATGACAGTCACAGCACCTTTGACTGGAATAGCCCAGACCGTGCAAGAATCTCTGAAGGATGCATTTCTCTTCATCTGTGTTTAATTCTTCCCAAAAGGCTCTATGTGACTCTGATCTTCATAGGAGCTCGTGTCATGCTGAGCTTCAGCATGCTGACCTGCACTACTAGATCATCTTGAAAAAGAAATTTATTGAACTGCGGATTTCCCCTAATCACTATAAGCTATAGCATATACTGCTGAAAATAGGAATTTCTTGTCCCTAGCTTCATGTATCAGTTGATTGTTTCAGCTCTGCAATTACATGTGTATCCATCCCATCAGTGGTGATTTCAGTGAAGACTGCTTGTTCTCCAGCCACTCGTTAAGTGTCTCCACCAGAAGGCTCACCCTGCTAGTATTTGTCAAGTTACAGGGATAGTTAGACAAGGTGAATGAGGCCTTTGTATGTTTCGAATGAGCGGTGTTATGCAGTGTTCTGCAACAACACACATTTGGAGCAAAGGGAAAAACAAACTTTAGTTCCTGAAGCTGCATGTGTACGTGAGGATGCGTGTTTCTGAGCTCTGCTCACTAAGTGAATTAAAATTCCTTTGCTTTGTTTTTCAGAACCAAAGAAAATGGCTTTGACAGAGAGCCTTTGCACTCAGAGCATCCAAGCAAGCGGCCCTGCACTATTAGCCCAGGCCAGCGGTACAGTCCAAATAATGGCTTATCTTATCAGCCCAATGGTCTGCCTCATCCCACCCCACCTCCACCTCAGCATTATCGTTTGGATGATATGGCCATTGCCCACCACTACAGGGACTCATACAGACACCCCAATCACAGGGACCTCAGGGACAGAAACAGACCTATGGGTAAGGCACGTTGAATTTCCGCATTGTTTTTTCAGGTTTCTGTTTCCCTTGTAATTTTGTATTGCAAACAGGATTTTTTCACCTGCTAATCAGATACAATCTTTGTAGCTGTTTGTACGTCCAGCTGCTTCTAATGCCTTTATTTTGGATTTATATTTGTAAAAGTGGATTGAATTGTGTGTTTAAACTAGAGAGTCAGAAGGGGGAGGAACCTGTGCTTTCAAAGCTGCATAGGTGACACAGACACTCGGGTGTATGGCAGGCAAGGATAGGTAGAGCCTTTTATTTTTCTTCTAATGTCAGAGTTGTGATGCTAACAACATCAGTATAGCTTGATTTCAGCTTAGAGTAGAAGAAAGTTATCTTTTGGAGAAGTGTTTCATGTGTGACATCTCAAGAGTGCGGGAATGTCTGCAGAGGATGCAAACAGCAGAAGCACCAGCCACACCCTGCGCAGCATGGTGTGGTTTAATGGGATGTCTGATGCTCTTGGATTTTGCTTCACATCTGCATTTACTGTTCTTCCTTGTTTTAAACAAATCCGCAATAAAAGAGGAACACTTACAAAGATTCAGCGTCTGTATAGAGGAGGCTAAACAAAGAACAAGTGTTGGTTCCCCTTGAGTGTTGATAATAAATACTGGCTTGGTTGTATCATGTTGTCAGCTGCTCTGATATATGTGCTACATTTTAACCACATGTTGTTTAAACATCTGTGAAGGGATGAACCCTTAATGATACTCTGTTGACATGGTAGTAATTACTGTATTTAGTGAAATAACACTGAGTTTATACTAATATTTTTTCAACTGTCTGAAGTACAGCTAGTATTAGAAACACTGAGTTACCAAATAATTGCCTTGCTGACTTCAAGTGGTGCATATGAAAAATTATATTTTATTATATGTTATATTTACATATTTAATAATTGTATATAGTTGGAAAGAGTTAGGTCCATTTTTGAAAGGTCATATTGCAACCTGTAGAACTTGAAGACATTAAATTGAACAAAACAGTAGCATCTTGTGTGAGGAAAAGTACTAAAGAGAGCAAAGGTTTTAAGAATCCATTTTTTTGCGGTGGCATTCCTGATGCTAACACAGGTAATATATGATATTTTTGTCTATAGGCTCTTTTTTTATTCTCCTTTTTTTTTCCCGTAGAGGACTCCCAACATTGTAAACATGATTTGCTCCTCTTTGGCAGGGTTGCATGGCACACGTCAAGAAGAAATGATTGATCACAGGCTAACAGACAGAGAATGGGCAGAAGAGTGGAAACATCTTGACCATGTAAGGGCTAAATATACTTTTAAGTATAATTGTCTGAAAGGAGCCCTTCTAAGATAGGAATTTAAATTTTTTCTTTTAAAAAAATCTGAATCCCAGGACAAGTTTTGAAAGCTTTGCTGATTAAGTCATAGGGCTTGATGTTCTCCATTAGATAGCTCATACTAGGTGTTGCTGATAAGTGCCTTCCGCAGTATCCTAATTATTACAGTCTGATAAAAGAGGAGTGGTCTCTTCTCTATAAATGCTGGGTCTGGGGCTTGGATTTGTTCTTTAATTTATTAGCTCTTGTAACATTTGTAGGCATCAGTTCTGGACCATATCTCATGGGCTCTGTGGTGCCATGTGACACAAGTGGTAGGACTACAGTCTGTTCAGTCTTTTCTTCTTTGTCTTTGCTCTTTCTCCTGTAAGTCCCCATCTGTTTAGGATCACCAGTTAAAAAGGAAGGGATTGTTATTCTTAAAACAAGTCTAGAATTTTTCAACTATATTTGAGATAACAGAGAGGGATTCCTTCATTATTAAAACCCAGAACCCACACACTCAGCACTGTAATGTTTTATTTATTTTTATGTCACTCTATGAACATATTGTTCTTCTTTGTCTGTTCTGTCCATTGCTGTGAATAGTTGTTGAACTGTATAATGGACATGGTGGAAAAAACCAGGCGATCTCTCACTGTCCTACGGCGATGTCAAGAAGCAGACCGTGAGGAGCTGAACTACTGGATACGGCGGTACAGTGATGCAGAGGATTTAAAAAAAGGTGGTAACAGCAGCAGTAGTCATTCCAGACAGCAGAGTCCAGTGAATCCAGATCCAGTTTCATTAGGTACAGTATCCTCGTTGAAAATTGTTTACTGATTCTCTTTAAGCTCAGCTAAGTGCTAGATGAAATTTGCATGTGTTCGTCTGATTCTTCTGTGAAAGTGATGATTCCTCTCTGCTGACTGCTGAATTAACTATAACTCTTATGCCCTAACTGTCATGTTTCTGTGTGGAATGGCTTGAGGGCTTTTGGGCGATGCTTGGTAATTTGTTTTTGCAAAGTCTGAGGCTGGTGGGGTAGGAGGACAGGCTGTCATATAGGGGTGGCAGAGCAGTGAGATGTGCACTGACTCTCTGTCCCTTCTGACTCCTTCCCTTGCCTGCTTGATTAAGGAAATCTGGAGATGCTCCTTGATGGTTTGCACTTTGAAACCGAGGGCTTTCCCCTTCTCAAATCAAATGACTTAAATTGGAAGTTGTCTTCCTAAGGAAATGAAGGGAGATGTAAAGACATAGGTGCTTCTTAGCCGTACTTGGTTTCTGTTTAAGAAAGAAACAGGATTTGGGGTGCCCACAGCCATGCCCACATGGTCCTCCTAGGTCTGTGTCCACTGTGGCAGCTCGTGCAGGTGTGTCTGAGGTAGTTTGGGTACTGCTTGTTGTGTGGTTCCATGGAGCCCTGCAGGCCTTGGCTCAAGCTGCAGAGCGTGAGCTGGGGGGCCTGCAGCCGCCTCACAAGGACCAGACCAAGCAGCTGGGCTCTCACTCCCTGCAGACCTTCACAGTCACACTCTCATGGTACCTCAAGCAACTACTCCTACAGGACTCTGCTATATCAAAACAAGCTTTTACTTTGTGGGCTTTCTGCAAGTTATTAGTCTGTTGTCCTTCTTCTACCCCATCCCCTCACTTCCATGGCAGATATGATAAAGAAAAACATCTTGGTGATGCCTTTTTATTGTTCTCTTTTGAAGACAACAGCAAATTATGCTTGCTTGGCTAATATTATCTTACAAAAAATAAATTGTCCATATCCAATGCCATCTACTCAAAGTCATGGTAAACTGTGCTCCTTAGTAGAATTTCATGTGTGTTATTTTGCAACTATATTTTATTTAGAGCTGTGTTTTCCTTTCACCTTTAAGAATAACTTATTAGTCAAAAACTTATTTAATTGCAAATACAAATGCAGAAAAACAAATCTAATCCCATCTCCATAATTCTCTTGGTAAGTCTCTAGAGTTATTACTGTAATATTTAGTGCCTCTTGATAACAAACAAACCTTTTTTGTGTGTGTGTGTCAAATTATCTGAGTAAATAGCTCTATAAATTAACTCCAGTCAGTGGAAGGAAGGGTTATGAAAATGCTGTTCCCAAGTTCACTAATACGTCTAGTCCCTAGAGGAGCCCTTCTCAGAAAGAAGTATTCAGGTAGTGGCTTGTATGAACAGTGCTAAATGTAATGTATAGAAAGATGCATAAATATGGCATCTGAAATGCCCATCACATTGGGAAGATCACTTGTGGCACACTCCTCTAGTAAAGCTGTGATGCAAAAAGAGACAGGCCATGGTGCTTGTGTAGTTAGTAGGTAAAAAAAATGGAAGGCAGCTTGCGTTTTTATATTTCCTCAAGGAAACTGGAAGTCATGACATTCATCAAAATTGTATAAATAATATCACAATCCAAGAAAAATAGTCATAACCACAACAACAGGTACAAAAGATAAAATTAAGATCAAGCATACAATTAGATCCCTATATTAGAATTTTGTTTGTGTATTTGTCAAGATGAATTCTTGGAAACAGCAAAGTCTGCTGGCTTAAAAGATATGATACAGCACAGCCTTGGACATTTGATACATCAGTCATCTCTGCAATACTATAGGTACAAATGAACTGGTTGGAGTGAGTACATTCAATTTTAAGATGTTCATTTTGGTTATTTGGTTGAAAAAATACTTCTGAGACTCACAAACATGAAACTTGGATGGCTTCAGTGATGTAACATCCATGTCAATCCTAAATATTGGTAAGAAGCGCTTTTATGTCTGACATGACAGGCAGAAAATACTTACTTTAGAGTCTAGGGAAAGGTAATCCTTATATTTCCTTAAATCTGGTAGTAACCTAGTTAACAAACTGAAAACTCCTGACATTCAGAGGTATAATAAAGCAGTGTCTGTGAGACTTGAGATGCTTTAGGGCTTTTTATTTTAGTTTTGAAGTGAGGAAAAAGAGATTGAAAAATTCCTCCATTATTTTAATTAAAGTACAACAACATGTAAATATTGGAGGTTTTGATACAGATATTCTAAATGTCAGTGATTTCCCTTTGTACCTTTTTTTTAATGAGGTAATTTACCCTTTAAATCCTTCTTGTCATCTCCACTAGCAAGGGGAAAACCAGGGAGCCATATGGCTACATTGTCTGTGCCTTTGTTTCTTTTTCTTTATGATATCTTCACTGAAGTGATAACTTCTCACTACAAACATTATGCCACAGTCTTCATGGATAGCTCTTGCTGAAAAACTCTGAGCTGAAATTTAGCACGGATAGTTTGAGTCCAAAAGTAATTGAAGAAAATTCTGGTTGTTGTTTTGAACCAGTAGACCTTTTTTCCTGCCAAAGGTTTTTGTGCTTCTTTTAATTTGACATCTCTGTAAATCATGTTGAACATGACAGTTTGCAGTATCTGATCAATATTTTTCTGTTGATATTTTAAATTAAGAAATTAAATGAAATATTTGATCATTCATTTTAATGCAATGTAATCCAATACACACATTAGCCAGCTACAACAGGTTACAAGCTCCCATTATTCTCCAAGAGTGTGCTGAAGATAAGATGGGTCTATTCTTTTCAGTCTGAATAATACATGTTTATGAAAGTCTAAAAATGACTCAGACCTTATACATATTCACTTGATTAACTGTGATGGTCTATGAAGTGAATAATACATCATCTGACTCCTCCATTTCTGCTGAAGAATTTCAGTACTACGTAATGCAGCAGGACTGCAACTTTCATCCTAATAGTGAATAATTAGACATATCAGACACTGTATACTGAAATACACACAGTTGGATAAATTAAAGATGAGGGTTCTTCAACATTGTGGGTTATAAACAAGATCTATAACCACACTGAGTGCAGCTGTGGCTCTAGATAAGTGGTGCAGGCACACATCAGAAGGTCTGCAGCGGTGTTGATATTTTGTGTCTCTTGAATTTATCTGAATGGAAATCTTACAAAATAGAGTTTGAAATCTCCAACTGAAGAGTGCCAATACCTGCAGGATTTGCCCCAGGAAACTAGGATTCTCAGAAGTTTATGAATTTGTCAAAAACACGTAGGTTTGCCATTACTTAATACATTTTTAAATGTTAACCTTTTCAGACACTTTTTATTTTATCTAAGGCAGTTCACTGTCATGTTTTCAGTGTTAGCCAGAGCATTCCTGCCAATGCATGCCTATTCATGCTGTGATTATAAACCCATTCCTTTGCCATTTGCAGATAATCAGCATTGCTGTGATATGCATGATACTCTCAACATGAGCTAACCGTAATGCTGTGAATACCGCAGTAACATTTATAACTTGTAATTCTAGAATGTAAAGCCTCTGTGATACTGGTCACTGATGATATTAAGTATTGCTCTTAATCCACTCGCTGCACAGGAGGTTTGGGCTAGATTGTGGTTTACTGAACTGCATGCTGCTAGGCAGGGCTCCAGCTGTAGAAACATTGCACATTTGTATTCTCAGTGCTCAGTTCTGAAGTGGCCTCTGGTTGAGGATGATTCAGTAATACAGTATCTGTGTGGTTTTTCTTTTCTTATTCTTTTAAAATAAGAACAAAACTATATTTTTAACACAATTTCGAGGACCATTGTAATAGCCACAAAAATGTATTAGAGGGCAAAAAAGGGCAAAAATGTACTTAAAAATACTGGAAACATGTGCCCCCCAACCAGGTTTGTAAGGTAGTCTCATTCAGTATTACACATCTTTAGATCTGTATCTCTATAGTTCATTATCTGGAACTGGTACAATTTTGACCTTGACTCTTACAAACAAGGCAGTGAATATTTGATATTTGTTGCTCTGAGAAGTTTTTTTTTTGGTTTGTCTTCTGTGTTCCACCAATGGTGTTATATTTATTATAGGATAGAATGAAGCAGAACTTGCATATGAAATACGAAAACCAAATAAATACATAAAAAGACATACCTATTTCATTTGTTCAGGGCTGGTTATTTGTAGTTTTTATTATTTTTGGTTCAGTACGGTATGTAGGGTATTGTTGTCCCTGCCAGTATTTTCATAAATACAGTAAATTTTAAAAGATCGTCAAAACATTAGCTGTTCATCTCCGTTTCTTAGTACTTTGTATTATAAACTTGTGTATCACTGTTCAGTGATAAAAATCTCAATTCTTTTGTATTGCCAACCCATCTTCTGTCCTTCTTTTCAAATATGAATTTGGCTTTTTGAGAGTTTTGAACACATCTCTTCCTTCTAAGTCCTTCTATCCTGTTTTCTTGGGTTTGGAACTTATTATCACATGAGAGTTCGTATCATTTATTTGGTCCTAGCCTTTCATCTCTGTTTCCCTTCACAGATCCATATTTATTGCTGCTCTTAACTCTCCACATCCCTGCACATCTCTCTTTCAGTACTTTCAGCACCTTTTCTCTTTATCGTAAAGCCACTAAAAATGTTCAGTAGAATGTGAGAGCTGAAACTGAGGCACATTCTTGTGTTTTCCTCATGTGCATTCTTCTGTCCCACTCCAACAACTTTCTTACTATTTCACAAGTTTATTTCACATTAAAATAGAAAATTCCAATACCATTTTTGAGATAGTCTCTTTTAGTTTTACCACATTTAAGGACTTACAGACAAGTACAGATTACTCTCATGTATACATGCTTTTTAGTTTCCTTATTGGGCTTTTTCATTTGGTTCAGTAAGGAACTGGACTAATTATCAACACATGCCTTGCCATTAATTTAAAGTAAATTCAGCAGTGTGCATACTGTTGTTCTGCATAATGACATTGTTGCAGTTTCACCACTAACAAACCTTTATTGTTATGTCTGACATGTGAAGCCTTCTCTGATATCCTTTTCTGAATGATTTGCCTTGTCACTTCAGGTTATTCCTAATTTTGTCTGATTTCATTCCATTTCCTTCCAGACAGCATTTACTTTGACTTCTAGGTGCTGCAGTTAGTTAATATAATGTGTTTTCCTCCTTATGGCTTTTTGCAGTTGCTTTTACATTTAGTATTTTAAGGACTTCACTCAGTTATGTTAATCTTGGTTTAAGTTTGCTAGATGTCCAAATAAAGATGTTTTATGCTTTAGTTTTAATGAGCAATTTTTGTGATTCTTAAGCTGAAGGACCTTACCTTACAAACTCTAATAATATAAGACTTATATCCTCTGGTAATTTCTGGTAGTTTAGCCTCAGAAAGGAGATTGTTTTCATGGACTCATCACCACTGACTAGACAATAGCCATGTTAGTAATATTTTTCTTGCTTGGAAAATATGGTTTTTATCATCTTCATAAGTGCTTCTTGTCTTTTTTTTTGTGCACCATTCCAAACTATGGGAAAGTCTCTCATAAGCTCTTGATTTAATTCTTCTTGCAGAGGATCTCATTCCTCATGTAAGTAATTTGTGGTTGGAATAAGAGCTTGATTGATGTTTATGTTTTGGAAATTTTAACAATTAGCTGGCAATCTGGTCATTTATGTCATTGAATTCCATTTTTGGAAAGTCATGTGTACCAAAAAATCAGTTCCACATCTCTCTCTCTCTTTTTTTTTTTAAATACTAAGTTCCATGGGCTTAAATCAAGGTTATGATCCCCTAACAGTGGATGGTACCTTGAATAACAGACAGGAAAATGCAGTAGAAAGTATAAGACATGAACCCTTGTTTTGCCACACTTGGAGCCTGATTGGGTCTTTTCCTGCAGGTATTTCATTAAAAGTGGTTTAGTTTTTTGCCTTCATTTTCCCTGAGCTTCCAAACAATGTTTTCTGCTGCTCTCTCTGTCCGCCTAACTGAACTGGCACACTGCCTGTAAGTCTAAAAGCCTGTGAGGGATGAGAGAAGTGTACACAAGGCTGTTTGTCATCTCTAGAATCATACAAGCCAAGCAATACTGAGAATCTTCCCATTTTTTATATCAGGTGTGAAGTCCTCTATAAAGTTGATTAAACCAATATAAATAGCAGTTTTGCAAAATCTAAACACACACACGCACACACATACACACTTATCATTTTATGCTTGAGAGGTGTGAAAGTCTGCCAGCAAAAATCCTTTTAAAGTTGTTGTCCCATACTTTAGTGACAAACAGAGGAGCTGGGGGAATCCACTCAGCTGGCTGTCAGATGGGAAGGTTCAGTGCACTCTGTTGGTGTCCGCAGAGTCTCGTGCTAGAAATGCTTCTGTGAAACAGCACACAGAGATTGGGATTCCCTACTCTCTGTTGAAAAAGCCCCTGTCATTTCCTTTGTTAGCTGCCTGCAATATTAAGTGACATCTTTTAAATGCATTTAAGTTTATATAGGTTGCTGTATATAAACAGTACTGCATGTATACATATAGTGGTGTAAAAAATGATTTGCAAAACCTGGTGTCTCAACCTCTTTCTTAAAAATACTACTTTTTGACCAAGTTAGTGAATAATAACTTGTAAGATACAAAAATGAATAAATTTAATAAAAATTAGTATTCAAAGAATAACATGTATACTCTTGTTATATTTCAAACAGGATATTTGATTTCTAGCAGCATCTCTAAAAACATTCAAACCTGTCTCTAATGTAACAAATCAAGGTATTTTATTTAGGCAATTGAAATCACACACACAGGCAATAGTAATCATGGCAGTGAATTTACTTTTATGTGTTTGGTTGTTTGGTTTTTTTTTCATTTTGTCCCCTATTACTTTGAGTAATAGTTAATCAGCTTGTAAGTTGTATTTGAAAGAAGCAGCTTTTCATCTGCTGAGGATCTGTATGCTAAATTTCAGGCCAAAGTGAATTTTCTTCTTGTATTGTCTGATCTTAGGTCTTTGAAGTCCCTGTGGAAGGGATCTTGCTGATTTCAGAGCTCTTAGGCACAGGCCTAAAGGTTAAAACCCTTTAAAAAAGAAGAGGGGGGGGAAAAGAGCTGTCAAAATGTGATTGAAATATGTGGGTGAATTACAAGCTTCAGCTCCAGTGAAGTTGTTTGGCAGCATGTATTAGAGGCTTAACCTAAAGTAAAAGGTTCTGTTTTTCAAACTCTTGCAGCTACAGTTGCCAACATGGACTCAGATATAGGAAAGCATAGCTCTGAACATAAAGAAACACCCCTTTGCTTTTCTGTGGACAGCTTATTTGATCACTGGAATGACACCTTGGCTTTTATCTGCACTCGTCAGTAGCCATTCTTTTTGCAGAGAGCAGAAGTGCCAAACTTGCACTGTTGCCCTCTTTATTTTTCCTTTTCATAAATACTGTGACAAAGGACAAAGCACGTCACTCCCTCAGTTTGTCTCACAAAGCCTGCCTGAAAGGTGTGGAAACTGTCATACAGAGTTGACTCAAAACACTGTAAAATAAAAATAAAATGAACTAGTCTGAGCTTGGTTTAAGATGAGACATTCAAGTCATAAATATTGATCTGGTCTATGTGACATTCACAAGCTATGGCCATGGCATCCGTTTTGTTTTGAGGAAAGAAAAACTTCACTTGATTTCTTTGTCTGAGTAATAAGGGAAAAGGTGTTTCTCTAAGCCTTGTTCTCAACAAGGAAGTATTGCTTATGATGCTCTTTTTTTTTTCCCTCTGCACCCCCCCTCCTCCTGCAGAATCTCATCGGGAATTCCTTCACAGGCCTGCGTCTGGATACGTGCCAGAGGAGATCTGGAAGAAAGCTGGTAAGCACTGTTTAAAAACACCAGCTTAGTCTTCTGGCAGCTGTGTGCAGTTGTTAATACACTGATGTGAGGAATGGGGAGGCGGGGGAAGGGCTTACTAGTAACAAGAAGAAAATGTGTTTAATAATCTTAAACTGGAACTGATCAGGACATTAAATAATTTTATAATAGAAGCATCTGCTGCTATAGTTAGAGGAATATCAGTACTTCCAAAATGAGCCTCTATTTTCAGGGCTTCTAATGGTTTCAGGCTGAAACTTGATATGTTAAAAGTTTCAGTCTGTTACCAATTAAAAAAAAAAGTTAGTGTTGAGTGGGTTTTTTTAAACTTCAGGGTTCTTACCTAGTTAAGGTAAGAATCCCCAAAGGAGGGGAATAAACCTAAGTACACCTGTTAAAAAAAATACTTCAACTATGCAAAGTAACCATTCTTAATTTAAAAAAGATTTTGTGCCTGTCAGCCACCAGTGAAGCCTGTGCTCATAAACCTGCAGAGTTTTAAATGAAGTCAGCAAGTTCACATCTCTGCAGCTGCTCAGGGTGTTTGCAGGGCATTGACAGCATCTGCCTGTGCCTGGAAAGCACCCTGGGCAGACGCTGTGGTTGTGCAAAGTTTTCTTCAACACTTTGAAACTCTGCCTTAGCACAGGAGCTTCCTGGTGAGGATCCCACTGTGATGCTGGAGCTAAACCTTTGCTCTTTTGACACTGACATCAGAGCTTCCTTGTTTTCAGAGGGGCCAGGAGGCAGCTCTTGAACTCCATCGAGGTAGTTGAGCTTCTATATATACCCCCATACATGCCCCCCTCCTTCTGAACACCTGTATAACCCTGAAGTCTACAGCAGCTGTCTGAGCCGCAGTTCATGATTAAAATGCAGCAGTATTGATGCTTTCTGATCAAATCACCTGTAAATGCTTGCTGCTTTCCAATGTATTTTAAACTACAGAGCACACATGTAAAAATGCTTTGCTGCTATGTTGTTGCATCAGACGAGAAGTTGTGTTTTGTGTGTTGTGTGGGTTTATCATGTAAAGTCGACATCTGTCAATATGTTAATGTTTTTAGGAAATCTGTGAAAAATAGCAAAACAATGTACATATTCTTGATTTTGCCCAAGGAAAGTGTATCCTTTGTAATTCAGTGCCCAAGAGTGTTTTTATATTGCCATATTTATGTTAACATCTTAAATGAAAAGAAAAAATATGCAATCCCAGGAAATCTGTCTAAGAGGAGCATTATTGAGTTGAATTTCAAAAACTTCATTTCCATAAAATCTAGGGTTTGATGTCATTTGGCATATCCAGTCATTTATGACTCATAGATTCAATATAATAAAAGAAAAAAGTTTCTTCATAATTAGCACGAGTTAATTGAAGCTTTAGCCTTGAGTTATGAAATTGGATGTACATTCACATTGCATGTATTCACAAATGGTTGTGTACAGGTGCTGTGACATGCCATCTTGTGAACATCAATGTCATCAGTTCCTTTGAAACAAATTTTTTCCTTTGGTCCCATTTCCAGTCTCTTATTTTCAGACTGAGGTGGGTTTAAATCAAATGAGCATGCCTATGAATTGGAGAATAAAAACAGTGTGACTCTCTGCAGGATGCATACCTGTAGCTGTTACTAAGTCTATTAAAACATCAGAAAGCATACTGCTTTCATAAATCATGGGCCTGCATTTTCAGGAGGGTGCACTGAAGCTGCAGGTCTCCACAATTTCACGATCAGTTCAAGGCAGTAAAGGCACAATTCAGCTCTGTAAGAAAAGGTCTCTGAGGCCATTTGAGATACTCTGTAGTTTCCTGGTTGGACTACAACTGCCAGTCAAGAAGCCTACAAATCCCTCACAGGTCATTTCTGCTTTCACAGTGTGGATCTCTTGGAATGTCAAATGTCTGTAAAGACCAATGTGCAGAGAGCTGAATCAAGTATGAAAGTCTGTTTGGGATGCTGGATCCATTGCACTGAAAGTATATCGCATAAAGACAGTTAATAAGCAAACTCAAAAGCATGTGGAAAAGGGATTCACTTTAAACTTTTGGAAATTGAAAGACTCCAGTGTAATTCTTGAAATATACCAAGTTAGACATGTGCTTTTGTGATTGCTGGAGCAAGGACATATTATGAGGTACCTCGTGAGTTAAAGCCATGTGAGCCCACTTCAGTTTCATACATCAGTAGAAAGCAGTCATTAGCACCATGATTCACCTCATTGAATCATGGATATGGAGATGAAGAGTCCAAGACAAGTTCTTGGTGCTTCTCAGCAGTCAAGAGGGAGGGAGGCAGGTAATGAGGATTAGTTGGATCATAGGTGGGATGACTTGCTCTCTGAAAATGCCTATTTCTTTTCATTAAATACAGAGACAATTCCAGGCCCTTGTGGGCTGCTGTCATAGCTTCTGTGTCATGCAGAAATTGTCTTCCAGCCATTCCTGTCACTTGCTCCATGGCAGTCCAGTTGTAAGCTCTAGAGTTACAAAAGAGGAATTAAATGACCATACTTTGTCATATAAAGACAATAAGGGTCCTGCACATTCTACAGAGTAGTCCTGAGAAAGAGCGGGTGCATTTTGGGATATGATGCTGAGATAACTCTTTGTCACCAACTGCTGATGGCCACCTTTGCCAGGGTCAGTCTGAGAGTCAGATGATTCAAAATGTTGTGGTGGCACAGGACTGCACATCTGCCCATCACCTTTCTTTTCTCATCATGTGGACAAACGTGCCAGTGATGTGAGGGTGGTGACCAGGAGGTGGCTGGTGAGTCATCATGTTTGAGTGAAGGATCATGTTGTAGTTTGAGCCTGGCCAAAGGCCAGGTACCCATGGAAACTCACCCAGGCTCACTACCCCCTCACAGCTGGACAGAGGAGAGAAAAAATTCAAAGCATTCATGAGGTTTGTGATAAGGATTCGAGAGAGGCTTCAACTTAAGAGATATAAGAGTGAATTTATTACATAAAAGGATAATGAGAAGTAAAATGAGCCTTTGGAGAACATCTTCTGTCCCCCCACTCCCTCCTCCCAGCCCTACCTCCTACCCAAATGATGCGGGGAGACAGAGAATGGGGGTTTTTTGGACAGTCGTCATCGTCCAAGGATTAGAGTCTTCCCCTGCTGGACGGTGGGGTCCCTTCTGGGAGACAGTTCTCCCACGTAAGTCCATCTCACAAGCAGCAGCCTTCTGCTAACTATTGCAACATCAGTCCATCCCTACAGGCAGCAGTCACCCCAAACTGCTGCGGCATGGGTCACTGCCCCACAGGCTGCAGTCCTTTTCAAGCATCCACCTGCTCGAGCTCCTGGCGTGGGCACCTCCACGGGCTGCAGGTGGATCTCTGCACTCCTGTAGGCCTCCATGGGCTGCAGGGGGGATAACCTGCCTCACCATGGCCTTCACCACCAGCTGCAGAGGAATCTCGGCTCCAGCTCCTGTAGTACCTCCTCCCCCTCCTTCCGAACTGACCTTGGTGTCTCCATGTTGTTTTTCTGCTCACCTCTTCTCACTCACTTCCCTCTTCCCTGGCTGGAATTAGAACTGCCCCACCGGGATTGTTTTGAATTCCTTCTTAAATCTGTTAGCACAGAGGCATTACTGCTACTTCTAATTGGCCTGCAGCATGTCCATCTTTGCAGCCAGCCAGACATTGGCCCTGCAGGACATGATGGTGGGGCTTCCAGCAGCTTCTCACAGGAGCCACCCCTGCAGCCCCCCCGCTACCAAAAACCAGGTCTAGCAAAACCACGATAGAGGAGTAAAGTGCTTCCCCTGAGTCTGCTCCAAGGACCCCAGACCATGCTGAGTACTGCCTATTCCACACTACCTGTTTGCTCCCTGGGGCTTCTCTCATGAGTTAGCACTGCTCAAAGGGAAGGAAGATTTCAGTTGTGTTCCTAAAATGACAGACTTGTGAGAATGCTTAGCATTGGTGGGAAGGCAGAGGATACAGGTAAATGCATCATAGATACGTGGTTTTAAAAACTTTCAGATTTATGCTTTCTGATATTGGAATCTTATCACTCTTCCTTTCTCTGGAAGTGCAGGGAAAGGAAGAGTGGTGGTATCATTCTTGGTCTTCAGAGCTCACCATTGTCAAGGCCAATAAAAATCTCCTTTGCTGTCACCCATATCACAAACATATCTTAAAGTCCGAAGCCTGCATTCTATGTCTGTAAAGTATCAGTAGGTGGTGGAAACATTTAGTTTAAGAAGCTGTAAAGAAAATCAGTGATACAAAATTTTGTCTAGTTTTTTGGTGTTCTTGAGTTCATAATATGTTGAAATTATTATGGTGCATTGTGACCCAACATATTTTAACTTATTTATTTTCACACTTAGTATAGCACAGCACAAATTCTGTCATCAAAGTTAATGGAAATATTAAAATCCAGTCCATAGTTTAAGTCAATTGAAAACTATCAGTCAGGCATATGGCCTCGTAAGCACTTTCAAGCATCTTGATGATCTCAGAAGCTTTGCAAAAAACTTATGCAATATAGAAGATAGAATATAATTTTCAATTTCTATATTTGCACAGAAAAGAAGTGGATTAGCTAGGATGAAAAACTAGTCCCTGTAAAAATGTTGGAGTATTTTGCTTCTGTTTACTATAAGAACTGGCATTTCTAATTGCTGCAAACACCTAAACGTAAAACTAAATTTATATGATGTAATGAAAGTGCATCATGCCATACAAAGATCATTTCTATTCGTAGCAAATATCAGCAAGAATACAGATTTTCTTAAGAAATCCAGTTTGTTAATAACTGTGGTTCATAGACACGAAATGCCTGTATTTAAGTTGCCTCATTTTTTTCTGAAAATGGTAATAAAATTGCATCTGTATGTTTGCCTGTGTATATTTCTTTTCTCGTGATCAGTGAATGGTTGCAGTTGGTAATAAATATTCAAGCACCTTGCAAATGTCCTACCAATTCCCTTTGCTGATCTGTGTGTGCCTGTGGGACTAGAATAGGAATGCATAATTTAAATATAAATTGCCTGATTTGCATATACAATTAGGCTAGCTGTAGCTTTGATCGTAAGCAAAAATTATTGTCCTGTATTGCCACTTAGATAGAATTTTAATTCACCTTGAATATTCAAAGTAAATTAAGCCTTGGCTGTATGGTTGAAGGGTATGATTTTTTCCTCTCCTGAGGCCTTCCCCTAAACAACATTTATGGTAGGGTAATATAAGGGCATATTTTCAGCCTCATAAAAATAAAAGCATAAGTTTTATCTCATAAGTCCATCCCCCCCCTTGAAAACATCAGTTGAAACCTCTCTTGCAGACATGCACACATGTAACGTGCACACATACCCCTCAATAGAACTCTTCTTTCATTTTAATTAGTTCAGTTTTAGTCAGACAAGGCTTAAAGTTAAGTCTTTATTGTAATTTGCTTAATAGCTGAAAATGGAGACTTCGTGTAGTCATTATTTTTTAAATAACAAGTGCAGAGCTATCAGACAGAGCTTGGGAGAGGGAGTTGAGTATCTGTACATAAGAGTTAAGTCTGTGTGCATGCACAAAAGTACTTTATGGGCTAAAACTCCATAAATACATGGACTAAAACTCAAGCCCGTAACACTGTTGTAATACTTAGATTTTAATCTACAGTAAAACATTTTTAATAGAAATCTATGGTTTTAATTAAACAGAACATTTAATTAAGGTGGGTTTTAAGTGCATGAAACAATTAAGTGCAAACACTTGAATGAAACATGTCATAATTAGTTTTAATAGAGTGTTAATTGGTACTAGGTTTGCCAAGTTAATAATTACTGCTTATTAAATTTTCAATTAATCATTGTCATTTTGCTTTGAATAAAGATGAAAATTAGATAAACTAATGCAGGGGGAGGATGGTTTCCTTGTTAATTAGAGCAGTTAATTAAAAAAAAAAAAGAAATTACTTGTTTTAGTTGTCAATTAAAAGACTGTTCATTAGTAAAATCTTTGCACTCTTCCTGCATCAAAAGCCAAATAACTAATTTGAGACAATCCCTGTTTAGTGGAATAAAAGATATGACACTAGTATATGCCAAAGAAAGGGCTCATACTGCCATAGTTGTTTTACAAGAAGCATGAAAGTTTGAGTTTAATGAAGCAGGGTGCCCCTGCTCAGTGTTAATTGTGCACAAAAGCCGTGCGGGCTGGGGTGTGCTCAAGAGCTTGGAAGAGCCAGGAAGTCAAGTCTTCAAGTGTAAACATGGATTTGAAGGAGAGATCAAGAGGTCAAATGAATGTTCATAAACAAATTTTAATTTTGTCTCATAAAATGATATGTTCAGGAAAAGATATTAGACTAGTGATTTAAATTTTTTAAATAAACGCTTGGGGTTTTTCTCACTTCATGTATTTATTTTTTGCATATGGGAAAAAATTGTTAAAGACCATAAATCCTGTCTTAATTTCCAGAGCTTAAAAATACTATTTTTATAGAGTCTGTAATATTATGTCTTAAATAATATTTATTGTCAAACATATTCATATATCTACTTTGCTTCAAAACCAGTTTCTCAGTGTTCAAAAAGATTGCAAATATACTGGGTCAGAGATCTGAAACAACTGTACTTAAAGAAGTACTGATTGAGAATCAAAATAGCAAGAATCATCCCAAGTGTTAGAGACTTCAATGCTGGAGGAGTAGAGAAGCGCCTCAGTGCTTCCTGAGGATTCTTGAGGAACCAGGTTCCTCTGTGTCCTTCTTCTACTCAGAATGAAGACTGTCGTTATAATTGAGAATGATCTCAACATAATAATAGCGGTGCGCTGCCCACATCAGTCCCACCAAGCCCCGTGCTGATGCGGATTTCTCCCCCTCTGCAGAGGAAGCTGTCAATGAGGTAAAGCGCCAGGCCATGGCGGAGCTGCAGAAGGCGGTGTCGGAGGCCGAGCGGAAGGCTCACGACATGATCACTTCAGAGAGGGCCAAGATGGAGCGCACCGTTGCCGAAGCCAAGCGCCAGGCTGCAGAGGACGCCCTGGCTGTCATCAATCAGCAGGAGGATTCAAGTGAGGTAAGGGCCTTGCTAGGCAGGCATCACCTGTGGCTGCAGACCATAGGTGTGCGTGAGCTGGCTTTAATCTGTTCATGTGGCACAGGAGATCAGTGCCTGCTATTAACTCTTTGCACAACTGCTTTGGATGCGTACTTCAGGTGTACACCGGGTTCCAAATTTCCTTGGCTGTGTTGTAATCTGAGCCCTAAATAGCTAGTGAACTTGAGCTCTCTTTTCACCACTTAACTGCTGTTCAGGGTTACATATTATGTGCACATTGCTGTTCTAATTTGGCTTTTCAGTAGCTTCATTTTAAAGCTCTTCAGACTACCATACTGAATAGATAAAAAGATGCTTGGTGGAAAACATTTGCCACTGAAATCTAATTTAAACAAAGAAATTATTCATGAAAGAGATTGTAGAGCAATGTGGCTTAAAGCTTGTCTGGGGAAAGTGTTGGATGTAAAAGCAGTTAGCAAAAGATTATGGTTTCTGTAGGACAGAACGTGAGTGTAAATTTGCAAGTGTTTTCTTATTTTGAGTGTGTAGCTTTGGCTACAGGGAATATTTCAGAGTCAAGGAGTGGGCAAAGAGTGTTTGGAAGGAGGAAAAATAGAGCAAAGAGTAAAATAAGTATGTTGAGCCTTGGTGCACTTTCAGACCTGAGAGTGGAAACCTTGAATTTCTGTGGTACAGAACATCTAACACCCTGACTAGGTGGAAGCTGGGAGTGAAAGAGCAGCATATTTGACCAGTGCTGCATCAGTCTAGATAGCAATTTAATTTTATGCCTGTTAGAAAAAACAGAGTCCTAAGTTAAAACTACTCTTAAAAACAGACATGACAAAGGAATTTTTTCAGTTAAAAGTTATTTGTAGATAATCTCCATTTCTCAGGACCACTGAAATGAAAGAGCATTACCTTCATGAAGAATTTATTGTTCGTATACTAACATCTTGACTGTAGTAAACTCATTTTTTAATATAACTGCTAAACAGCAGGGAGTTAGGAAAAAGAGTAGATAGCAGTCCCTGTTATGTGGGGACATACATTTGTGTATGCTCATGTCTAAAACCTTTGCGTGGGCTGGATGGGCAGTGTTGTAGCAGAGTCAGTGAAGCTGAGAGATGCAGGTGAGGTGGCTGCAGCACACTGAGAGCACTGGCAGAAATCACCAGCAGATAAGTCAGTGGCATGCTGCAGTATGCATCTGTAATTTGAGGGAGGGTAAGTTTTTAATTCATACCAGGCTTCTCCGGAGATGAAAGACCATTCTGGGATCACTGAATGCCCGGAGTTGCTTCTTAATGTGTAGCAGATGAATAACAAGGAGACAAAAGGAATTGATTTTCAGCATCTGAAAGTTTCTCAGGAAGAAAGGGACTAGGGGAAGTATATGTACCCTTTAAGTACTAACTGTTCCATTGTAGATTAAATGAGACATAAATTCAATTTATTGGCCTTTTGTATCTAAGATACTCAAGGACATTTTTCCTGCACTGTTCACAGAAAGGGCATTTTTCTGACAGTATCATTTAAGAGCTGTCATTTTGTATATGTGTATATATACAGGAGACTCCTATTGTAAAAACGAAAATTTCAAAGGTAAATGCCTTTGGAGGAAAGAGCAAATTAAAGCTGTTTAGTGAACTGATATAGGGTAAGCAGGACAGAGGAAGTACTTATGTGGCACTACATACAGCCCATTTTTCCACAAGCAAATGTGCATCCAAAGGAATGTGTAGAGAGTTGCTGTGCTGTGGTTAGCTCCTGAGCAATTGAAGCTCTGGAAAAAGCCAGATAACAATATTGTTACTTCTTCTCCAGCAGAATTGATTGTGGTGATTTTCACTTATTGGGAACAGGATTTCAGGCAAACCATCTTTTTAATTGCATTCTAATGAAATGTGTCTCATAAGGTTATAGATGTTGTCAGGGCTGTGTGACCTCAGGGATGCTACCAGCCTCCTGGACCTAGAAATGAAGTCTAGTGTCCTGATCCTGCAGCTTTCACCCCTGTGGTTATGAGTGGCACATCAGGATGGCTGTTTTGAGGTGAAAAGCTCAAGTTTTAGTAAGCCATCAGAGGGAACTCAAGTTTGACGGTTTGTGTTTACAGGTGCTTGATTAACTGTGAAGGGAGATGATGGCAATATTTGTTTGAGTTAGATGTGTCTATTTTCAGGTAGTTCCTCTAAGTAAGTAATTACACCAAACTCCAGACACTTAGGGCAATGCAACTCACCGTTACCCATTAACTCAGGCTGGTTTTGCAGGGGCGGGGGGTTGGGTTTTTTTGTGTTTTTTTGGTTGGGTTTTTTTTTATGACTTCTGTGAGAATGGATTTTTCCTTCATCTTTGGGGACAGGAGATCAGTTTGCCAGTGTTTGAAAAATGTTTCTTTGGAGATGAGACCTTGTGTCATTTGGGTTTGAGGAATAAAACTCCACATTTGCTTTGGTATTCATTATCTCTCAGATCTCTCTGTGGACATCCCTCCTCATTTGTCTAGGTTGTAAGGCTCCATAAACTTCCCTCTGTTTGTAGCTTTCAGCAAAAGACTTCCAGCAACACAGATTTCTGTGTACTTAAGGCACTGGAGTAACATTTCTAGAGCTAGAATATTTCCATTTACAGATACGAGACTGTTGTAGTGCAGACTCTGAAGTCTTGCAGGTCTAGGGGGAAGGCTGAGCATCCCTCCTCGTTTCTTATCCTTGGTGGGACATTACACCAACGCCTGCAAGAAAGCTTAGTATGGGCTGCTATATAACCTCCATGCAGTTCCTGACAGAGAGTATTTCTCCCATGGGTGTCATTTGTTCTTTTGGCTGTTGGAACTATGAATGGAGATGAGAATTTGATGCCAGATTCATAATGTATCAGATATTATTTTTGTCTGATGTGACCACTCCCTGTCTATTGGCAAGGTTTCTCCCTTACAGCTCTTCATTTTTTATTCAGCAAAATGCAGCCTGGACCTAGCTTAGGCTTCTTGAAGCTTTTCTGGTGTGAGAATTTTGTGGTGTGATTTTTATTGCAGTCTTCTCCAGCGCTCAAAGCAATAACTAGTACCAAGACTCAGGATTTTTGTGATTATTATAAATTCAATGCAGTCTCCTCATCCAAGACCTTTCAGAGGTCTCACAAGGAAAAGTAGATTGGATTTTTGTTATTTTTTGTTGGTGTTGCTGGTTTCTGTGGTGAGGTGGGTTTTTTTCTGGTTTTATTTGCGTTTTTTGGTGTTCTGTTTTGCTTTGGTCTTAACCCAGAAAACATAGGATCTCCAGGTGCAAGATTCTCTTTAAGAAAAAAAGTGAAGTTGGGCTTATTAAGATGACCAGACCAAAATTAAGGTAGCACAGGACAGTAAGACTAATGGAGGGGGTGTAATATCTGGAAGCATCATGACTTTTAAGAAGTGGTCTGCAATATTTTGAGGATGACCATGTTGCATAGTATAGTTAGAATTTCTGACCTGACCCTTTGCTGAGCTGTTCTTATGTTAGAGTTGTTCAGCATGGTTTAATTGGCACTGCCACTGCTTCAGTGTCTGTGCACTTACTTTCTAAAGATTTTCATAGTTTCTTCACACAAGACCTTGCAAGTGATCAGGTCATATTCATGGTTTTCTGTTATTGAAATTGGTTGAGGACCAGCTAACAGAGCAGACTGCTGTTGGAAGGCAAAAGGATCAGGAGAAGGCCTACCTGTCAGCATGGCTGTTCCTGAACCACAAATTACTTCTTTACCAGTTCCTTACAGTTGCTTGACAAAAGATGACCCATTCATCAGTAGCTGGCTTGGCTAAGTATGGAAACATGTGTGAGCAGCCTACTCTGTAATGACTGCTGTGCTTGCTTTGGCTGCAATGTGCTGTTTTGCAAATCAATTTTAATAGTAAGGGTGAACAGTTTAGCAAAAAGACTGGCTGCCCAGATTGTAAGGGGGGGTGGGATCATCAAAACATCTGTCTTTCTGCTTTGGTATAAAATGCCACTGAAAAATCTGACACTCAGTGTTCTTCCTCAGTTTTGAGTAGGGTGGGGGCTGGGGACAGGGAAGGAACGCAAATGCTTCAGTTCTCTCTACTTAAAGCAGATGTTGACATCTGCTCAGATAAAACAAGTATGTGACTGGTCCAACACTGCTTTTAGGAGATGTGTAATGTTAGGGCTTGTTTATATTGCAGCAGTTCATGTTGTATGTGAATATCACACTTACCTGACGTTTTGAAGACAGCTGGGTTCAATCTCTGCTGACTGATCCATTGAGACCAGGACTGTGCCAGCAAACCTGACTGAGCATCAGATGGTGATTCAGGCAAGCCTAGTTTTCAGGCTGATATTAAGTTTAATACCTATGTCAGCTAATGTTTAATTTTTTTGGCTGAGCATCTCTTGGAAAGTAGCACATCATCCCCTGCAGTATGCGTGGTACGGAGACAGCAGAGCCACGTGTTCTGCACAGGATCAGTCCAGATGTGATGTGAACATCGGCACTGCCTCAGACCGCTAAGCTAAGCTAAGCCTGGCTCACTAACTTCCACATCTCTTCTGTGTGCTGCTCCTCACTTCTCTTTTCAGGATTTAGCTGTTCTCACTGACTGGTATGAACATTCATGCATTTCACACAATAAACAGTCGCTTGGGCAAGCCTGGAGTGTTCAGTGATAGGTGGAACTTTACTAGAAACATCTAAAAGTTCAAATGTCATTTTGATGCAGCATGGGAATTTCCAAAGTACCAATGTATTTCCCTTTCTAATGAGTCTTGGATAAAATTCTCATAAACAGCTTTGCTGGTTTTCTACACTGCTATTCAGCAGCTCATACAGTCCTCATTTATGCCACTGTGGTTTCCTGATTTCTAGATGTTCCTTTTTTGTGGTTAGCAGTGGCAGAGTTTTGAATGCCGTGGGCATTGCAGAAGCGGGAAAAATCTGGGTTCTTCATACCCAGCCATGCTTCCTTTCATGGTAAAACTGGGAAAATCCAGAATTTCTCAAAGATGACAGAGCTAGGTTGGTTTTTTTTTTATTTTAGCAAGTTCTATACTAAGTCTCAACTGGAGGTGTCAGAGGAAAGCAAATACTCAATGGTGGTTGAATATTTCAGAGATGAAAGCAACAGGATAAGGCAGAATTATTGACAAGTATGTGTTCTGGTACTGGAGACCACAGAAATGGAGACCTTTTGTTTTTAAGAATTTTCGTGAGGGCAAACAAAAGTATTTGAAATTGGAATCTTAAGTGAATGAGAATTAAGAGTTTGACCTGAGATAAGGCTCTGACCTAAGACTGGTGTTCCTTGTCAGTTGAAAGAGGAGGATGAAATATGATCGGTGGCATAAATTCAGAGCGAGATTCCCATCTGGTGTAATTTAGCCCAATTTCATTGAATTAATCCATTTTCAAGGTAGTGAAGTTAAATTGAATTATGTAGTCTGGGAATCTGGCCTTTTGTATAACCTCACTGTTTCACAGGCAAATCAATGCAGAGTTAAATGGTAATCCAGTCCTTCTTGTAGTTCTAGCTACATCTGGAACGCTATAGAGCCTGAGCTGGAACTGCAGTGTAGTAGGTCACTACCTAAAGACAGAGAATATAGGCCAGCAGAGGTTTTCAGAGATTGGTTTCTCCCTTTCCCAATCCATGATCAGCTCTAGCTGGATCATTTCTGTAAGATACCTGCTTTCCTTGTGCTTTTCTTGTGCTTTAATGATGGAGATTCTGCAGCATCTCTAGGCAATTTGTGTCTGTCCTTAATGGATGTTTGATCCCATTGCTTCTGCTCATCCATGTAGACACGGGTGTAGACGTGCACTGCAGTGATGTTTGGGTGCTACTGCCCCTTTTAGGCTACCATCTCACCTTACATTCAACAGCCTGAGTTCATTCAGTCTCTTCTCATAGCTTTTGTTTGTCTGACTTCTGATTATTCTGGCTGCCTTTCTCCAGGTTCTTTCCAAGTTTTATTTGTCTTATTTGATTTTTTGTATTTAAAATGCACCATCCCAACCTGGCTAGTGCTCCTGGCTGGATCGTGACAGCGCTAGGAGATAGCCTTAAATCAAGCGTAAGGCAGTCTGCAGTTGTGCTCATATGCCCTGACATTTCATCTTGTCCCCAACATGACATTGTGGTCATCTGTTGTCCAGGATGCTGTTTACACACCTCAGCGCAGGTGCTCCATTTTGCTAGAGCATCCCAGGAAGGAAGTACGTTCAATCCCGTAGTGATCTCAAGCTGTCTGTTGATAGCTGGATCAACTGGAAATGCATGAGCAGCAGGGACATTTGAAGCAGAGAAGGCTATTAGCTGGCATCTCAAGCCTGGCTTTTCTTTGGTAGAATTTGGGGCTATCAGCCAGCACTGTGAACAAAAAGCATTTGTTTCCAAAGGTTGCAGTGCCCGAGCCTGATCTTTTCTGCTCTTTTTCACTACTGCACATGGGAAGGAGCTATGAATGGTCACAATGGTGAGGGCTGTGTAGGACAGGGCGTTCTGCATGTCAAATCCAGCTGCTGTCTCAGTGCAAGCTCCCCTTGATGTGTGTGCTTGTCTATGTTAATTTGCGCTGTAGTAATTTTTAAATGCAATATGTTGCATAATTGTGAGCTGTAAAATTTATTTTGAAATTCTTGTATTTTATGTGCCTTTATTCCCACAATTACACAAAGCTGTAATGACCTGTTAAATTTGAAATAATATCTCCGATGAACAAAATCACATACCAAACAATGTAGGACACATCAAGTAATCATGTAAGGAGGCAGCTTAGTGCTTTATCACTTCTTTAAAATCTTACACCTATGTATCACTGTACAGGCTGATAGTTAATTGATATCTATTTTAATACGAAAGTTGAACCACTACTGTCAGAATTAAATGACTGTTTTCTGACATCAGTATCTGTACTCTCTCATGTGGTGAGAGACTGAAATACTCTGTGGTGGCTCTGGTCACCTCTGGAGGCAGATCTGTTTATGCAGATAGGTTTTTCTCAAAAAGGGAAGCAAAATGAAGATTCCTCAGATGCTGGCCTATATTAACTAAACAGATACTTGACTTATTCAAGTTTGACATCCTCAATAATTCCCACACAATTAAAGCATGCACTTCAATGTTGCAAACAGATCTGCACAAGGGAGAAATTCCTGCACCTGGGCCAACTTCAGCATTATTCCATGTGGAGGGAAAGTGTCTTTTCAGAAAAGTCAGCATGAGGATGTTTTGTACAGATGTACTTTTTTTCAGATGAGGGAATAAAGGGAAATAAGGGCCAAACCCAGAGCTGGAAATTTAGTTGGAAGCAAATAACTAGGAGGTCACCAGTCATGGCAGTACGTGGACGCTCTGTGCAAGCATGGTTGGAGTAGAGTTACACCATGTTTACTGATCCCAATACTAGCATCAATCTGTCAAAATGAAACTTTCATTAGTATGAAAGAAATAAATATTACAATATAGAAATAGAATAGTAAAAAAGTATATAAAATAAATAGCAAAACAAATATGTAAATATAAAATATAAATATAAAAATACAAATAATATATAGTAAAGAATATAATAAATAAATATTATAATAAATAAATATTGTATAGCAAAAGGAGAAGAATCCAGGTGCAGCACACTTCGTTATCTTTCTGGTCAGCAGGATGAGTCATTGTATCTCTTTGAAATGCTAATACAAAAATGTCAGGTCATTTTGGTGCATGCATAAATATGTCTGTGTGTACATGTTCATGTACAGTGGTCTAAATTACAGTTATTTTTCATTGTGGAGATTAAAGGTTGTTTAAAGAAAAGGTATTCAAGAATAGTACAGCTATTCATTTCCAAAGGTGGATTTACCTCTCGAGCACAGGACAGAGTTTGAACAAAACAAACCCGAAACAATGAATACTGAATCAAAACCAGGTGATTCCAGACAAGGAGTCTGAATTCCCAACATTTAACTACCAGAAACATCTGTTTCTGTGTGTTGGTAATTCCACCTTTTCTTTTAAAGTGTTTTTAAAGATGGGAACAATTTTATGCATTAAAAAAAAAAGTCCCCAACACATGTATCTGTAATTACCTGGTTTAGTCTGTGTGTTTAATCAGTATGAATTGAGAATGCCATGTACCTTTGATTTCAATCTCAAAGAACAGTTGGGCACTGGACAGTTACTCTTTCCCCATCTGCCAGTACATGCCTATGCAAGAACAAAAGCAACCAACTGTCCAAAACAACGAAACCCAGCAAAAACAGGGAATATGCAACTAACGCAGGGATAATTTCTCAAGAAGCCACTTGATTTTGATTAAAAGTCTAGTTTCCTTAAAACACTGTTTTGGATTTATGTCTTTGTTTCATTCTGAAATTGGGATTTTTTTTTAAAGTAGTTGAGGAATATCACTTAAGGATTGGCTGTGTTCCAGCATCCAGCTGGCAGAACTATAGAGTGTGCTAAAGTGAATAACACACATATTCTGCAGTGGCTTCCCCATCCTGCCAAAGATTTAGGCTCTAGCTTAACTATTCACTACCAGAAATGCCACTGAGTCAAATGGTATTACTCAGATGATTAAAAATGAGATTTTGCTAGGGTAGTGAGGTTTTCCTAGATTAGCAAGTTTTACCTGCATGCTAAGTCTTTTTTTCCCCTTTCTTGTCTTGCATTAGTCCATCTCCACTTTTGGAGAAGCATTGTTTGGTGCACGTGTCATTACTTGTTTTAATAACTCTGTAAGAGGAGCCAGCTGAAGTTTTACTGAAACTTTCTATAAGTCAACACGCTGCTGGTGGCTGGATGTGGGGGCATGCTTGGAGTTTGCATCATTAGTACTGGCAGAGAGCTGCTTCTGTTCTTGCCCAGTTTCTGAGGGACAGAGTCCCCCAGGTGATTGGAGCTGCTGTGGAACAGGTTCAGACACCCAAGGCAGCACCTACTGATGCCTCAGCTGTCCTTAGGCAGAGGGTTGACCAGCAGTTCCTGTTTTTACTATAAAATTTAGGACACTAGCTAATTTCTCCCATGTCCCTCCTCTTTTGCTTCTAGAGTTGCTGGAACTGTGGCCGGAAAGCTAGTGAAACCTGCAGTGGGTGCAACACAGCACGATACTGTGGCTCATTTTGCCAGCACAAGGACTGGGAGAAGCACCATCACATCTGTGGACAGACCCTCCAAGCCCAGCAGCAAGGAGAGACACCAGCAGTGAGCTCCTCCGTGACGCCCAGCAGCGGGGCCGGGAGCCCCATCGACACTCCACCAGCAGCCACTCCGAGGTCCACCACCCCGGGAACCCCATCCACCATAGAGGCCACTCCTCGTTAAAACTGAACTCGGAGCTCCGAAAACAGAAACACAACAGAAAATGAAACCAATTCCTCACCCTCAGATGCGCAAAGATTTTAACTGAACTGTCATGTTTCAATACTTCAATAAGAAAGAACTTACTGTATCTTGAGGTGGTAGAAAATACAGAAGGCCAGTAACGGGTCATAATGACTTATTGTGGATAACAAAGATATCTTTTCTTTAGAAAACTGAAAAGAGAGCAGAGAATATACACAAAATGATAGATTTGACCTCCTCCCTGTTATTTTCCAGTAGCTGGGATTTTAAACTAGATGACCTCATTAACAGATGCTTTACCAAACAGCAAACCAAGAGATTGCTAATTGCTGTTGAAAGCAAAATGCTAATATTAAAGTCACAATGTTCTTTATAACAATAATGGAAATTAAAAAAAAAAAAGAGAGAGAGAGAAAAAAAAAAACCCTCAAGGGCATGAGCATTGGATACAGCAGTAGACATTTTAACAAGAAGATGAATGGCGTCCGTGGGTTACTGACTGAACTTTGAAGACCCGCATCAAAACGCGCAGATGTGCAGCAGATTGGAAGGAGACACAGATGTTCATTTTTTTTTCCTGTTTCTAAAAGAAATAAAATAATACCCAGGTCAACAGAATGAAAAATGAAAGATGATTTGCAGTGGGATGTAGGACTACAGTAAAGAAAAAAAAATGCCATAATGCAAAAGGCTTTTTTTTTTTTCCTTTTAAATACAGAAATAAGGGACACAGCCTGCAGTTAATTAGAATCCTGGCAGCTTTGACATCAGCCAGCTGCTCCAACTAAACCTTTCAACATTTCTTCACTTTTTTTGCAAGGTTCCACAGAGTATGACAATCGGGTCTATTCCAGCTCATTCATTTTTGTATTGAAAATTAATAATAATAGTTAATAACACGGTGGCTCCAGCCCCTTTCCAAATTCTTTCCACCCATCCTGTTTGGATTTTTAATTAAGAAAAAAAAAAAAAAGAAAAAAAAAAGAAAAAAAAAAGAAAGAAAAAACCCCTAGTAGTTCTCTTGGTGTTAAAACACTTCTGTCCTGTGAGGTTTCCCAATGGTGTTTTTCTTGTAAATGTGTTGGACAAATGTGAAGATGCATTGTAGTTTAACCATGCTCACATTTAGTCTTCTTTATTCCTAGTTGGTGAGAAACCTGTAACTTTCTATGCTGCTTTTATATCTGTATGTATTAGTGATATTTCTCTAGTAGCTTAAAAAAAAAAAAAAAAAAAA
>WBMZ01009834.1:0-207500 GCA_013400975.1 Atrichornis clamosus | reverse complement strand
TAGGCATTGTGCTTTTGTCAGCATACTCTTGAGCTTTTAAGTCTACTATGTCTGAACTGTGGTTTCTTGTTTATCCTTTTTTCTTTAGTTGGACTGTAATGTATGGTCTGTCAACCTGTGAATCTTTTAAAGTATGATTCAGGTATTGTTGTATTCTTTACTGTGTAATAAAAATGTTAAAAAATCTGTATTCCTACCTTCTCTGTGGAACTTCATTCCTGATGTTCCCTCTGTGAATGGTACTTTGTGAATCACTAGCCCCAGCCCAGGAAAATGTCACTTGAAGTGCTGCCATGGGTTACAGGGTCATGTAATCTCATTTTTTCTAGTTTCTGCATGAGACAGGACAGGTTTGATGTCAGGTTCTTGAGGGCATCTCTTCTGAGTTTCAGGTTATGGTCGCATCCGGCTAACTCAGATCTGTTTCTTATTTGTGGCTGGGGGAGACCTTGTAAGAAAACCCCAAAAATGCTTATGATTAATCAGAGCATCAGAGATGTGCTTTGTCTTCAAAGTCAAACTAATGCCTAGATTAATTGCTATCATAAACCATATCTGTTTTTAATGGTTCCTCTGCACTTGAGCTTTTGCACAGACATCTATTTCTATTTTAAACTTAATGGGAATACTCATTAAGAAAAGGAAGCACCATCCCAGAGGTGTAGACCGAGCAGTAACTTTTACCGCCTTTGTCCAGTACAGTTCCCAAGGGTACTCTGGTACATGTGGGGCTTAATTAACCATACTGTCTCCAGAAGTAAATCTGTCTGTAGTGTGATTGTTACAGAAATTAAGGCTGTCCTAGCAGGAGGAGAACATCATCAACGTGATTTCCATTTATATCCAGTATTTGGTCCTAGCGCTGTGCCATGGTCTGCTCTCAGGAACTTCCTGCGAGTACACAGACGTTGCTGACTGCATTCAAACATTGGTGCTTTGCCAGTGTAAACCTTCCTCCCTGGACCCCTGTAATTCTCTTGCTTCTTGTTGTAGACACATAGTATTTTTGATGAAAACGATGAAATAATTACCTTGACCTTAAGATATTCAAATTGGGATTTGATAGTGGAATTAGCATCACTCCCCACCTCCTGCAACCTCCCAGAAGAGAAGAGAAAGTGTAAGCATTGCAAAACCTATTTAATGGATCAACACTTTCTGGAAGGATCTTATTTCAGTTTGGATTTTCATCAGAATCGTGGATATATCCAAATGTCCCTAAGACTCTTGATACGGAGCATCAGCTCTTCACCTTGTTAAGCAAACAGATGAGGTTTTTTTTGTTCATTTTGCAAGTTGGTGTAAGGTAAAGAGGATATGCAGTGGCATAAATAAATGCATCATGAAGACGTGAAATGAGTTTTTTATTTTTTTCATGTCAGAACTCCAGCACCGAACTAAGCCCTCTTTTTAAGGTTCTTACCAGCCTTCTAGTAATTTGATTAATTTCCCTTATCATCAGTACAATCTGTACTCTTGAAAGCATTTTGATCTTTAGAGTTTCTATAAAAGCGGTTCTCGGGCAAGCCCAGTGTTTGTGAACAAGCACCTGGAAGTCGGAAGCTCTCCTGTGCCTCCACAGGGGCTGTGGCTTTGGCTCTGGAAGTGGCTACTGCCAAGTGAGAGCTGATTTTTGACCCTTCCAGTTATACTGCCATTAAATGGCATTTTGAGTGGAAATGGAATTAGAGCACAGAGCTGTCAGTTTTCAGAGAGACAATTTTCACAGGCTTTAGAGAGGGGAAAATAATTGTCAGCCTACGCAGTGCATAGGGAAATGCTAACTATGAAGATTGAGAGGTTCTGCCCTCAGATTGATTTTTTTGTGTGTGTTGTGCCTGACTTTGCCTGACTTTGTAAGCAGAGGCACAGGTAGAGTGTAGGCTGTTTACCATTTGACTCATTTTTTTACTCCCCAATCCGTAGGCTGAAAGTACCTGATCCTGTGTTAATGGAGCAAACTGAGGGTGCAGTGTCAGCACTGCTAACTCTGCTTTTCTCTGCCTTAGTGTGAGACCCGTCAGCCAAACCCAGGGTGCTTTGCTTCATATTTTGGGATCTTCAGAGAAGTGGTGGCAAATTTAAAATGTCTGTCAGAAGGAAAGGAAACCTGATGAGATTCAAGCCAGGAGGTTACCTGTTCCTGCTTCATCCCCCCTCTCTGAGGTGTACTGAGGAGGGTTAGGTCACGCTAAGAAGCTGACTGAAGAGGAGGTGAGCAGTAAACTCAGGGTTTGAGTTTTGTACACCTTATTGCAGCTGCCTTCCTCTCCCTGTAGATCCCTTGTTTCTCCATCAGTTATTCCAGCTCTCAGACTGTTGCTTCATGTGGTGTATGTGCCATGCTTGGAGCTGAATTTTCTCATATGTATTGGGCACAGCAGAAGGAACAAGCAGCAGTGCCTGAATTCCTGGTTTTTCCTTTACATGGCTTTAGCCAGCACGCAAGGTCAGTACCACTACCGAGCTCGAGAAGAGCCAGAGACACTCTCCCCATTGCCCCAAGCCGCAGCCCTTGCCCGCGATGTGCAGCGGCTGTCCCAGGCAGAGAGAGGCCACTTCTGAATGGGTCACCAGTGGTAGAGGATTTTGCTGTTCCCCTCCTACAGCCAAAGAAATGTCCTGTGATGGAAGACAGAGCCAGCTGAGCACTGACCTGTTCACTTCCTGTTCTCAGAGGGGTTTCCCCCCCACTCCTTCCCATGTCTTCTCTTCACCAGTCTGGTTCACAGGACCTTGCTGTCTGACCCAGTCTCCTCCAGATCAGCACATCTGCCCTGGTTGCTTCAACCCACATTACATTACAGTGAACAGTTAGGGACTTTTAATAGTCAAGGACTTTATTTCTGCACACCCCTTGCTATGTTGTCCCTGTTTTCTGTCTCGCCCATCCCACTGGACCAGGAAGCTTGGTTTGGGAGGGAGAGAAGGAGTCACTGAGACAAGGGTGGCTGGAAGGAAAGCTAAAGTACTAAGGGTCACTGGGTGGGTCTGAACCAGGCTGGGCCTCGTTGGGCTCGGTAAGAGGACACCTGTGAGATTTTTTTCTTGCTGTTTCTCCCTCTGCTTTATCCTGCAGGTCTGAGCACTGTACTGCCATTTTTTCACCCATAAAATGGAGTTAACAGTGCTTTCACTTCTGCAAAAGCATGCTGAGGCCGTCAGAGAAAAGGGCAGTGCACAAGGTAAGTAGTTATTCTAACAGCAGAACACCTATCTCAGGGGTACTTGAAAAAAAGAGGCGAGGTAGAGCAGAGGAATGTAAACACTGTGACTTTGAAGGCTAAGGCCATCTTGTTCAGTCTAGATCAAACACCAGCTTCCAGGCACGGGCACGAGCCCAAGAGCACACAGAGTGCATGCACAGTTCAGTGAGCACACTGGCGTCCCTGGGCTGCACCAGGCAGACACTAACGGCAAAGGAGGAATTAAACACCGGAGCGCACTGACAGAGTTATGTTTCCTTAGAAATCATTAAACCCAAAGGCAAGTTGTTTTATAAAGGAAACACCCTGCGAAAAGTGCAAGAGATGAGAAATGACAGGGAATTGGCTCCCAACCATACTATGAGCTTGGAAAAAGCAGCAGATGTAGACTTGTGCCATTTTCTAGCATGCAATTTGTTTTTACGTTATGTACAACTTGAGGTAAAATGCGCTGAGACCCTGTCCCACAGCTCACGTTAGACAGACAGCACGGCTGTGTAAATGTGGTTACTAATTCTCTCTCCATCCTGTGGAGCTGGCTCCTCTCAGGGGCAGTCAGTGTGTGTGAGAACAAAGTGTACTGAGACCTGGTTTCACCACTGGTCATGGCAACTCAGAGCCCAACAGCTTCTTCAGGGCCACAGCCAGCCCAGACACCAGGCCTGGGGAGAGAACACACATTCAATCTGTACCATAAAGATGCTTTTTACCCCTCCATTTCTACTCTGACAAGGACGAGGGCTCCAAAGCAGCCTGGGTCTCTCCACTCTTCTACGCTCCCAAGTAGGCAACAAGACGAGGAGCCATGCGGGCTCCTGTCCCCCACTCTGTGATGCTGTTGTGGCAGCATTTGTAGAGCACTTGGAAGAAAAATCTGCTTGCATCTTTTCCTCTTTGTATCTTGCAAAGACCAAATGGATGTTTTGAGTCTTATTGTTTTTATTTCTGGACGGGAGAAAACCACAAGACTGACATTAAAATACCTCTGGATGCTCCTTCTGTTTGCGCTTATGTCGAGACTTGCACACTGAGACAGCACTGGGTGCCCTCAGCACAAAATGCCTGCCACTCATGTGAGCTCGTGCGCTGTGGTTTGCATAGCTGTGCTCTCAAGACCCACACCCAAAGCAGCCCTTTATGTCCCATGTTCAAGCTCCTTACACTCAGTGTTTTAACGTTCTCTGAATTTTTTTCACTTTTTATGTTTTTGGGGTTTTTTTTTTAACTAATGTAAAAAACATTTTTTGAAACCTGACGTCAGTTGTGGTTGATGGACTTTGTTTATTCAAGGCAGTTAACAGGCTAAGTGGAGGTCTACTGTACTTTTGCAAGCAATCTTAATCCCTTTGACTGAATAGCAAGAAGAAAAAGATGGGTTGACAGAGGCAGTTAGCAGAGATCATACTTACACATGTTTGTTTTCAGTAATTAGTCACAGTGTTAATAGAAACATCCACTTTAAGCAAAGACGGCTGATTTGCACAAACAGTGGGCCATATGCTCTGGTGGGTGTGGAAGGGGGTTGATAAAGCTAAAAACTTTTCAGGAATTTTTATATGTGAAAACCTGCTATTATATTTATTCATTTATTTATCCAGTGTAATTATTTTCATGCCAGTTAGGTTTTGCAATATTTTCCACTTGAAAATGTCAGAATGAAAACACAGGTCTCCATTTCACCTTCTCTGTCTGTTTCTCTCCCCCTCCCTCTCTCTCTCTCACACACACACACACACACACACAGAGAACAAGGGAGTTTTTAAGTGGCTGTCTATTGCTCAGGGCTTACATATGGATAGCATATGAAAATGAACTAGGCTGTAGGTGTTTTAACAATGTAATTTAGAGTATGTTGCCTTTTTTACTTTTCCAATAGTACCAGATGGGTTTTGCTGCCAGAGCATGAAAGCAACTGCTGCCTTTTACAAAGATTTATTATTTTTTGGTGATATGATAGACTAATACTGGTTCCAAAGGGGGAGATATGCTGAGTTGTTAACATACCCCTTTGATTCCAGCATATTCTGTTCCTGTCAACTGTAATGGGGAAACTTCCTATATGTTATGAAATGCTATTCACCTGCACCTCTGTCCAGTTTGGGGCTTTGTTTTTATTTTTTTTTCTCGAATAATAAAATTAATTGTTTTAAATTCAAACAGAAGCCTTTTTTTTTCGACAAAATCATAGCTTCACTTTCATAAGGCACTCATGATCAGTATAGGTTTTCAAGAGAGGAAACTGTTTGAGTTTGTGTTTTTTCTTTTGCTCACTGTTGTGTTTTTAAGCATGTTTATAATTTACACAGCATGGTGCTTTTTACTTTGCTTGTGTGAAACATCAGATATTTTGCAATCCATCTTCTTGCAGCAGGCTCAGATCTGAATCACAAGCTCCAGCTCTGGGATGCATCCCTGATTACCTGTGGGGAAGTGCCAGTAGGGATGAGCATCTTCCTCTGTGTGTCCTCTGTGGATGGTTTTCTCTCAACCATCCCCCATGGGGCCTGGACACTTTGGGAGGATTTGTTAATTTCTAAATCACAACAGCCAAGTTGCAAGTTTACCACTGAATCTACAGCCTGATGCAAAATATGGTTCTCAGTTTTATTTACATGAATACTTTACAGGTGAGAAACAATTGAATATCCTTTTGAAAATCTTTTAGAGTGACAGAAATGAATTCACCATTTGTATAACCAAAAAACCCAGGCCTACACCATCGAGGCACACACATAAAAAGACTACGACAGAAATAGTTCTGGCTTGTTGCATACCCACAGCTTCTTAGCTTGCTTTTCAGAGGCCTCTCTGGTCTTTGCCCTATGGTTTGTCCCACAAGCTGTGTGTTCTCTCTGTCGTGTAGGCTGGTCTTCCCAGAGAGGTCAAGTCTGTAGTAAGGAAGTAAGTAAGGCTAAGGAAGACAACCACTTGCAATGCCCAAGTATTTCAGTGTGATGGAAGGAAGAGCTGATGGGAAAACATGGTTGTAGTCTGTAAAAAGGTGCTGTAGAACAAAGAGAATAGTCTGTTCTCCATGTTCGTGAGTAAAGACAATTATGAGCTGAAGTTACAGCAATGCTTTAAGTTAGACACTGGGAGAAGCTTATTCCTGGGAAGGATGTTGGAGCCCCAGTAAAGACTGCCTGGGAGAGTTTGAAATCCCTGTGATGAGTGGGTTGTCAGGGTCAGGCTACACAAATGTCTGTCTGAGTGACAAGGTAGAGATTCTGCCTTGGGACTGTGATGGGCTGGATGAGTCCCAGGGTCCTGAGGGCACCTGCTTTCCTGGTTACTGCAGCTAACCACAGAATCATCCTGCACTGCCCTTCTCGTTTGCTCCACACAGACAATGCCATTTTCAAAAGTTTCTGCTGGACAGACTTTAATTTGTAGCCATGGCAGATTAGAGACCTTTTGCTGACTCCTTCTTCAGCTGTTCCCATGGTGGTGTTGCCACAGCCAGCTGCTGTTGGCCTGGGTCTGTGTGGCATTTGTACATCCCTTCAATCCTTTCACAAAGCATCGCAGCTCAGACCTTTGGCTGTGCATCACTGATGGGTAAAGGTGGGTAAATGGGCGAGCCAGGTTGGCTATGACAGAGCTGCTGCTTTGCAGGACGCTGCAGCCAGCAGCCCATGTGGTTCAAGTACGTCTTTGTCTTCCCTGATCTGGCTGGCTTTCCCTAGGAGAGGTTTGGCACTTTGCGCCCGGGGTTGTGCACGTCTAAGGGAAGAGGCGAAGCGCTGTGAGCAGAGGTGAGGGCCGTAGACAGGGTGGCAGACTTCGGTCGGAAACTCTGGAGTCACAGCCGGGCTGCTTTTGGCTCTGTTCCCATCCCAGGGTAACAGCCTACCAGCAGTTTGACTTTGAGTCACTGTGGTAATTCATGTTTAAAATCATCATTCTTGGCACATGCACCGAAGATTAAAAGAAAACAGGAAAATTTCCTCTCAGAATGACAGATTTACATACCAGGAGGAAAAAAACCCACATAAAAATCAGATTTGAAGAAAACAATTATAATATTTTACCCTCATTTCACTAACCATTTTATTGACTGAAAAAGGAGCTACCTCAAGACTACAGATCTAAAGTGCTAACAAATTAAAACCATCCCCGAAGGAGAGAGACCACTAATCTGAAGCATGTCTCCCAAAAGAATTTCCGAAGATCTATAAATGCCATATGCTGAATAGACAGTATTTCTTTTAAGGTACAAGTAATTTTTTTTTCCTGAATAACTGACCGAACACAGTCAAAAAGGGAAGGAAAGAAGACAAAGGACACCACATAAGAAAAATAAGAATGCTATACCAGCATGAAATACCAGCCAACATGCATATGGGAACACTTATTTGATCATCTAAATATGCTTATTTTATACAGTGGATGTCCAAAAGTGAATGCATTTGCACTGATTCACTTAATGTAAGAAATAAAGTTGGCCCAATATCCATATTCCATAAACAGAGGTAATAAATTAAAGGAGCTGAGGCTCTTGCCGCCAAGGCACATTTAAAATGTGTGCCAGAAACAGAGCACAGCTAAGGAGTTTTGGAGAAAAACGGAGAGAAAGAAAAAGCTGTTGTTTTGCAAATATAACTACTCTTTGAAATGTAGGAAAAGGGCACGAAGTGAAGACTCTGCATGGCTCTGGTGTGTTTCCTCTGAAGAGCCCAGGGAGTGGTGGTGCCTTTCTCCTGAGGGGAGCACCTGTCCCCTAACTTCAGCTCACTTGCACTCATGGGTCTCCCAGGCTCAGGAGGTGAAGCTGTTCACTGTTGTGGCACGTCTGCAGGGTTGTGTCTTGTGCTGGGTGTACTTCCACATCCTTAATACCTTAGAATTCCACTCCACACTCTAATGAAACACATGCACTAATGTTGTGAAATACATAAATATAAACTGACAATACATATGTGCTTTAATATAAGACATAGAATATATATTTTTTTCTCAGTGGGTCAGTTCTCACCTTCATTACTGCTCTGGGAGCAGCCAGTGAGACCCGGGGAACATCAAGAGAGAGAATCGCCAACTCTTCCTGGAGAATCCTCCTCTGCATGAACTAGACTTGTGATAATTTCATATGATATTATACGTCTGGTAAAGCACTCCTGAGAAGCCTCAGAGCTGCCCAGAAATGGAGATGTGAAAATATCAGGTATATGTTGGCACAAATGCAGCCACCTGCTGCTCTCCCCTGTCCATGAACAGCTAAACCCATGTAACTGTCAGCTGAAACCCCACAGAGGTCACTCAGAGTATATTTCAGCCATGCTTCGTACTCTGGCTCGCTCAGCCTCAGGTGAGATGTGTTGTCAGATGGCTGCCTCTGGTTACACTGACCTATCTTCATTTTTGCTATGGGTGCTGTGGAAAGCAACAGGGTTTCTTCTTAGCAGTTGTGTTCCAGTTTTCAGGCATTCAAGACAAAATGTCACTGACCAGTTATTTTTGGAAGAGACTCTTGGTTTGACAGGAATAACATAAAAATGTTCAGAGGAGTGGGTCCTTGCTTGTCTGTTCCAGAGCACCCACACAGTAAAGAAGTTCTTCCTCATGTTCGGGTGGAGGTTCCTGTGCGTCAGTTCCTGCCTGCTGCTTTTGGTCCCATTGCTTGGCACCACTAAGAGCCTGGCTCCATCCCCTTGACACCCTCCCTTCAGACACTGATAGACATTGATAAGGACCCCTCTCCACCATATATTTCTGAGGCTAAAGAACCTTCTTGAGGCTTAAGGAGGTGAACAAGCTCCTGCACTGCAAACTGGTGTCAAAATGATGCTATGCAGATATGTTTCAGATGAGCTTGGAAGTAGGTGGGACGAGATGCTGCCGTCCACAGTGCCATGCCAAAGTGAGAGAGGAGCTGCCAAGTATGGCAGGAGTGGAGGAGAAGGTTCCAGAGGGCTCACAGATGGAGCCAGGCGAAGGGACAGCTGTTAGCAGGCATGGACACTGCTTGTGCCTTGAAACCAGGGTACAGACCTCTCTGGGGAATCTAATCATTCTTGGATGACATCCACTTGGAAACTCTTCCTCAGTAGAAGGGAGAAGTTTTCACTCAGAAAACTGCTAAGGAAAGCTTTCATCCCTTTTTTTCCCAGTCATTTTTCCCTCCTTGTACCGAGTGCTAGCCCCCAGCCTTCTTTTCCTGATGCAAGCCATGTGGGCTGGAGAGCTGTACTGCAGTCAATACTATGTGGGAACCACGTCTTTGTGCACTGCAAGTATTTGTCACTCTTCAGGCCATAAACTTCCCAAGGAGTCTTGTTTTTCCTGTTAATATGGAAACTGAAAATTACAGGAACTCCTCACTAAAATGATGATGTTAGGTTATTTCCTGTGTAACATGGATTGACATGTACATATGCTGCTGACATGTTAGAAAAGCAGCTCTTTGCTCTCAGACTTGCTAGAGCCCACTCATAGGACACAGATCCAGACTGAGTGAAAAAAAAGGGTGTTACTGTGAAAAATCCAGGATATGTTTCTCAAAGTAAATTCCTTCATTCCAAGATTAAGAAAAAATTCCCCTGCAAATAACTTAGGGTTATTAACAGGAGATATGTAACTGGAGTTCACTAAAGGAAGCTCTAGCTTTGATAAAATGTCCTTCTGAAAAAGGGAGGACTTTGTGTGTGACAGATATAATGCACATTAAAAATATATAGGGTTTTCATCCTTCTCTTTTACATGTCTCTAAGGATAGGTTATATCTCATTCTTCTCAATTCACACTGGGATAGCAGCAAATACTGAAACAAACACATGTGATTGTATGCAGATACCAACATCTCCATGTTCATTTCCTCTTTCATCTTCATATGTCATCTATAAGTTTTTTTGTTGAACTGAAGCTAAAAAAAATTTAAAATGTCAAACACTTACTGCAAAAGAATTGGCCAAACCAAATTTTTGGCCATCCTCATATAAAAAGAAAAAAAAATTTCAGAAAGTTTTGGTTCTGTTTCAAATATTTATATTTTTTAATTCTTTTAAGGGTATAAATCTGTTGCACTTTTGAAATCGGAGGCATCTGAAAATCACAACCACTGTTGTTTTGGAAAGATGGATGTGAGCAGTCACTTACTGTTCCTGTAGCTTAAAGCTGTTGTTCAAATGAGACTCAGAAGAAAACCAACTTTCTCCTACAGGTGGATTCAAGGTTTGGTGATTTGCTATTCACTATGAAAAAAACCCAAAGGTCACAAATATAACTTTACAATTACACAAATGTTTGTTGGACAATTCACTGTAGCTCTGTCTTAGATAATGCCATTAAATTATATATAGTAACAAATACCTTTACTCCCCTATGGATGCAAGGACATGCCTGCAAATATCATCTGAGAAGAAGACAGGCAGTTCCAAAATCTCCTACTGCTTCTCTCGGACAAGGGAAGAGCACAGACACAAAATCTGGTCTGACAGCTTTATTTTCCATAGATTTAACAGAAAAACCCAAGGAAAAAGGTACTTTATTGCTTTTCTGGGAAAACAAGCCATGCTTTAAGCAGTACCTAAGCTATGAAAGAAGTTGTTTCTAGTGTTCAGATTTGCTGGTGAGAAGGCAGCCGGTACCACTGATGTCATCCAGAGGAGAAAGGGAAGAGGCATCAGGTAGGGCCTGGGCAAGGGGATGGAGGATGTGGTCAATCCAAGGAAATGTGCTGCTCTCACAGCAAGTGCTCATATTAAACATGTGTCTAAATAGTCCACCAATTCATAAGGGTTTCATACTTGTTTGGTAGAGTGTTTTTTTACCAGCATCGTTAGGATTTGCCTTGAGATTAGGTAGGTGTAGTTTAAGAAAATCACCTTCAAAATCCATGGTTTGAAAAAGCCCTGACACAGCTGAAGTTTTTTACAAAATTTCCTGAGAGTGTTTTGAGGAACAGAAAGTTACGCAGACTTGATGCTCCTGTGACAGGAGCAGGACAATTATTTCAGCTGCATGGGGTGTGATATATTGCTTATTCTGTGGAGCTATATATTTGAATGTATAAAGAAAAAAAAAGGGAAATAAGGCTCCTTAAAACTTGGATTAAACTGCAAACATGAAGAAAACAGCAAAATAAAGGGAAAAAAGGGATAGCAGTATTTGTATACTTCAATTAAATGGTATTGTATAGCAAGAATTGGACATAACTTCAGCTATATATTGGCTGGTCAAGTTTCTAACAAACTCTTCTCCCTGGGGAATTTTTGCTACTGGAAGCATTTCGTGCTATTTGGCTCAATTCTGCAACAGATTCCCTCTAAAAAAAGACCTTAGTGCAAATGAAAGTCTTCCTTTATTGGGGAATCAATGTAACCTGGTAGAGATCCTTGGGGGCAGACCAGTGAAATAAGAAAAAAAAAAATCATTATTCCTGCCTGTGTTTTGTTTTGTTGAGTTTTTTTCAGCTAGTGAAACTTGAGGAAACAGTGTGAAGACTTTTGATTATTTTTTCTATTAAAAGATCAAATCCTGCTTTCCATTGCAACACACTCAAGTGTATTATTACAAGATCTCTGTTATCTTCAACAAACTAAAGCCAACACCATTTACTCCAGCATGAGAACAGATTCTGCCTACCAAGTCGAAGCATACAATTCTGCCCTGAGGCTTAATTTGTCCTTTTTATAAAGTGACCTAAACAAAGCATTGATGCCACCAGGAGAACAGCAGGTTTTGAGTAAGGGACAGACACCATTTTCTGTGTGACTGCCTCTTGTTTTTGTGATGCACAGCTGTGTGTGAGGGATGGCAGCACGACTGGCAACTTTGCTGTCACCAAGTCTGAGAACATTCTACAATTGAAAGGTCTACTCTTCTAAATGCTCAACATTTCCTAAAATGAATTTTCTTAAGAAATTGGTGTGCCTGGCATGGGGCAGTGCTAGTGTTCAGCATTTTGGGAGATTTGACTAAGCAGTTACATGTAGCAACCTCAGGAGACAAATCAAGCAAACCTGTTATAGGGGCTGCACGCTTTTCACAAAATCACAGAATAAGTCATTAGGTTTGAAAAGACCAAGTTTGGAGCAAACACCATGTTGCCAACTAAAGCATACCACTTTGTGCCACATCCAGTCATTTCTTGAATACCTCCAGGGACTCCACCACCTGCCTGGGCAGCTCATGCCAATGCTTAACTACTCTTTCCATGAAGAAATTCTTCCTGATGTCCAACCTGAACCTCACCTGGTGCAGGTTGAGGCCATGTGCTCTTGTCCTGTCAGCAGTCACCTGGGAGAAGAGACAGACTCCCTCCTTGCCACAGCCTCCTCTCAGGTAGCTGTAGAGAGTGATAAGGTCTCCCCTGAGCCTCCTTTTTTCCCAGGCTAAACAACCTCAGTTTCCTCAAACTCCTCATAGGACTCATATGACTTTACTGGGGTTTGCAGCCAATTGTTTGTTATTTGACCTGTCTTATGCACAAGGTTGGAGAGCAACACGTGAAACACCAATCAAGAAAGAAAGAGACTACTTCAGGAGTTGCAGGCTCGGGAATTAAAGCAGGCACGTAATCACAAAGAATCACATAATGGTTGAGGTTGTTCTGGAGGTCATTTGGTCCAACTCTCCTGCTCCAGCACAGCCACCTAGAGCTAGTTGCCCAGGACTGTGTTCAGAACTAGTTGCTCATCTACTAAACAAATTAAGGCTCTACTGGAGTAGGAGTCCTACGCCACTGACCTCCACACCAGTTCAGAGCCAGCCATGAACAGCGATTTCCTCTCACATTTAATGTGATCTATCACAGTCTCACTTAACCAAAGTGTTTGCCTGAGGAGTCAGATGACATTATTTTGGAGTTTTGTGTTCTGAAGACACCAAGAACTTCAGGAAGTTCAAGTTTTTCCTTCAGTGACCTGGCAACTGTGAATGCTTGCTGTAAGCAAAGGCTATGAGCAGTGAGGTGAGTGAGGAATAAAGAATGGGGATTTTAGAACTACCACAAGAACTGACTGAGGGCAAACTGTGTCAGCTGACATGAAAGGAGGACAGACACACAGCAGAAAAGCAAAAACCTAGGAGAGGCCATCAGCTTGACAACATTTGGGGGAGGTCAATGTCAGCCACTTGTTCTCTTTCCTCCTGGATTTATGGGCTTCACTGAGGCTCTGGCTCCCCAAAGATGTCAGAGTTATGCTTCCATCATATATATGTAAGCATCACTCTTCCTCCGTTTATATGCAAGCTTTGGACACTTAAGTCCTTCTCTCTGCTGTCTCTGACTGCAGGTCAGACAACACCAGTTGTTCTGTGCTACAGACAACACCAGTTGAAATGCAAGACAAACCCAGTGCCGAGGTTTCTGAGGAAGAGATAGGAACTGGCATGCTTGCTCCATATCACAGAAGAGGACTGCTGATGGAGACAGGTTTCTATATTCTGTCCACATCAACAGAGTACTTTGTCACATTATGGTAATATGGTAATATGTCATATTAAGGTAAATGGTCCACTTACCAATTATCTTTTCTGTTAGGTCAGGCATTTTCTAAGCACTTTAAAAGCTGATTATTTCTGAGAATGTTGTTGCTATTTGGTACGCCTTCTGAGGATACTGGAATGTCTAGTAAACTGAATTTTGTGTCATACGAGTCACAGGGTACATCTAAAAATCCTTATTTACGTCTTCTCTGCTCCCACACTTTGGTTTTTGTTCGACAGACTCTCTTGATAGTATTTCCCCGGTTCTGGGGAGCCAAACAGGGTGCAGATCCAACCCTGAAGGTTTCAGTGGTACAGGCTGTGCTCAGGTACTGCCGGACAACCATTGCCTGCTCTGAGTGGCATTTCTGAGCATCTGGCGTCTCTGGGTGGGCTAGGGAGAGAAGGAAGGTCTGTGTCTTGATCCTCCAGTTCCCCCTCCTCAGTGGGAGATTACAGATTTCTGTCTTTCAGTGGCGGGGGAGGAAGGTTGTTAGAGCTCAGCCGGCCTCATCTCCCAAGTGGCACACAGCAGCTCACCAAGCTGTAGCTCTGCTCCTTTCTCCCTCATATGGTTTCGGTTCCAGCTCTCCTCTCTTATGCCACTGGGTTTAGGATCTGGGGCTGTCCTGAGGAGTGTTTAAATTTAAACTTCTGAAAACACAGAGACACAATGGGACTGAAGATGCATCCCTATCATTTACTGGACAAACTTGAAGTGAAATGTTACTTCTCTTTCAGATAAGCTAGGAATAATCCACAAGCACACAGCTGAATAAGAAGGAATGCAAAGAAAATAGGATAGCAGTCAAGCAGCATGTCAAATTGTTCAAACCAAGAGTACCGAGCATTGTCAGGGAGGGAGGCTCCTGAATGATTAGAACCAGAGAAAAACAGGTCTGGAAGGGACTTCAGGAGGTCATGTAGTTACTTCCCTGGCCCCCAGCCAGTTTACTTATAAGTGTGTTGTTCCTGACAGATGTTAGCCTAAATTGTTGAGACCGCCAGTGATGGAGACTCCACTACTTCCCCAGGCAATCTATTCTTGTGCTTCCCTAATTGTACCATTAGAAAGTTTTCCCTAATGCCTCAGAAAATTTTTATACACTTCCTTTGCAGCAGCTGAACTCCACTGCTTCTTGACCTATCCCCTGTAGATGCAGAGGGCAGGTTACGCCTTTCCTCTTCACTGCAGCCTTCATGTACTAAAAAGCTGTTACCATCCCCTCCCCCAGCTGTTTTTCTTGAGACCACACCAAGCTAATTCCTTCACTATTTCCTCCAAGGTCATGCTTTTTTAGACCTCTTGTTGCTTTCCTTTGGACATTCTCAAATTTGTCCACATATATCTCAAATTACAGCCACTGCTGAGGAACAAATAAATAGTATTTCTCTAAGAATCTCTCTTCAACTCTGCTTTCTATACACTCCACACATTTGCATTTTTCATGACACAGCTTTGTTTAATTTTGTTCACACCAACCTCAGATTTGTGATCAAGCCTGTCACAGTGCAGCACCTTGCATTTTCACAGTGGAAATTCATCTTCTGTTTTTTCCAGGCCATTTCACTGGTTTCCCAAGAGCATTTTGAATTCTAATGCACTCCTGCAATGTACTTGCAACTCCTCCCAGCAGTATCATCTGCTGAGTTATCTAGCAAGTCTCCTTTCCCATCATACAGATAGTGGTAACACTGGACAAAACTGGCTCTAGCATCGCACATCATGCTGTCCAAGGCATCCATTCACTTTGAGAGCAAACATTTCCAAGTGACCTGTGGTTACAGGTAGCAGCACAGTTTGCAAACAGACTACAGACTATAGTGCTTTCTTGTGAATCTTGTGACGTAAAACTATCAAAACCTGATTAAAGCCAAGATAGTTGCTATCCACTGCTTCTCCCTTTATTTCAAATGATTTGTACTTGGTAGATTCAAGCTGGATATTAACCTCTTCACCTTTCAGTTCCTTCCAAGAAGTTTGTTTGCTTATTTGTGAAGAATTTTTCAGAGACTGCATTAAAGCTGACATCTCTGTGATTCTCTGACTCTACTTTCTCTTTTTTTTCATTGCCCCTTCCTTTCCCCTGACCTTTTCCAGACTCTTGGTAACCCAGCTGCTTCTTGCAAGGCCTCAGTGATAACTGCTGACAAGTCAGAGATTTCTTGTGTCAGATGAGGAAGCTCAGCCAGCTATAAAGGCAAGCCTACCTAATTCGTCTCTGGTTTGCTCTTTCCTTTTGTCCTTGGAATTAATGACATTAACCACCTGATCACTGCTATAGGGATGATAGATGAAAAAAAAGTCATTAAACACTATGACCTTCATCTCTATGTTTCCCACTTCACCAGTCTTTTACTTACTAGAAATGTGTAGTGATTTCCTCTTGTCCTTGATGCCTCTATTCTCAGATGCTTCTTCTTTTACACCCACCTTTAGTAATGTCACCTACTGTTTACTTCCTACATTTCCTCTTGGGTGTGAGATCAGTGAAGAGCTCATGATTTTGCAGAATTCATATCCTTCTATAGCTGATTTGTTCCTCTGATTCTTCGAGAAGCTGCCAGCTAGTTTCATCTTTTCCTTCAAGTGTCTTCCACAAGACTTTGCCTATCAATCCCTTGCAGTTACTGAAGTTTGCTGTCTTGCATTTCATTTTTTTCATTCTCTTTACGAAGATGATAAACGTCCTTTTAGGTTCACTGTCATACAAATTGTGTTTTACTTTTACATTCTCAACACCTCTTTCTCTACTGCCATGTGAAAAAGGGAAATTTCTTTGACCCTTAGTGGGGGGAGATTTTCTCAACCCTTAGTGTTTGATTTGTCTTCAGCACCCCAGGAAAGCTGAGACCCTCGTGCCCAACCAGCCTGTCAGCATCCTGTTATGGGGAGCCTTTACTGAACAGTCCTGCTGGATTGGAGAGCAGTTCCACAACTTATTCCAGGAAATGCACCATCAGCATAAGGGAGAGCCCTCAGCAGGTCTTCCCATTTTATGATCCATCAGCAGATCTTCCACTTTGTTCCAGCATGTTGCCTGCTGCTGTGACTGCCAAAGCCCGTGAAGACCTCACACCAAGTTTGCAGGATAACACTCTTTATTGATATGAAATTGTGACAGGTTAAGGTTTGAGGATTGCTGGAGATAGTATCTAACTGCAAAAACGTATCCAAGCAATACACAGACAAGCTCTAATCCCCAGTAAAAATACTCAGCACACAGAGTATGGTTCTTACCCAATAGGTGTCCCCATGGGGGAGAACACAGGTTCAGCCCAGTAACTCATCCCAGCAGTTACAATGGAGTCTTCCCTTACTTTTCCTCCATTCTCAACTTACTTTTATACTATTTCTTTATGTTTAGGTGGCGCTTGAGTGACTCTAGTCATAAATACCTTTGTTACGGATTGGAGCAAAATTCTCTTGCTACACTTTTAAAGATAACATTCCAAAAAAGAGAGTGCTTATCCAGTGAGGGGTGGTCACACCTTGGGGTTGGGTAACTTTGGGATGAAGGTGTGTGTTAATATTACAGTTAAGTTATAATGAACCAAGTTCATCCAAGGAGAGCAATTTCAGCATGGTTGTTGGGTCAACAGTGGGATATCTTCCCCTATCATCTCCACTGATTGACAGGTGCTGTGCACATTTATCAGCTGCAAAACCATCGAGTTCTCCTCACTGCAGGGATTTCTACAGACACTGGTGATGTCTGCACTCCACTCCACTCCACCCTCTGTTCAGCCCCCTTAGCAAGTGCTTACGGCTGCAGGTCGTGTGTGAGGAATCATCGTGGAGCATGCCAACCACACTCCACCCAGGGTGCAGCAACTGTATTTTACCCTATAATTTCTCTACTGTTGTAACTCCTGTTAGGATGTAAATATAGCTTCTCAGTTTCCTCTTATTTTACCCAGCCATCTTTCCACGAGGATCAAAAGAGAAGATTTTACTGTTTCATCTTCCTTATCAAAAATTGTCTTCCAAGGAGTGACAGAGAGCTGCTTCTTCCTTAACCATTTTAAAAGACTGCCAGAGATGTAGTTCCCTCTACCTCCTAGTGAATTTAGGAGCTGACGGTATGTAAGGTAATAACTTCTCTCTTCCCCATACCTATCTTTCCAGAATGATTTATAAATTATATTCAGATCATTTTAGATAATTAGACTATTCTTTGTAGATTTTTGGAATTAGGTTCTGAGACTTCCCTCCTTTGACCAAGGTTTATGGCCAGGAAGGGTATCACAGATATGCAGATGCGAGGCAGCAATCTGCCTACATGAAATAACCATGTTTTTTTCCAAGGAAGTATCCCCAGAGAGAGTGAATGCTAAATCCCAGATGCTGAAGAGCACTGGGGATTCACAGACGTAACCTGCCAAGAGCAAGATGCTTAAACAAGTGCTTTCACATGGAGGATTGGGATGAGAAGTCCAACCAGCACCAACGATTTGTTAGAGGTTTGAGGAGAGGAGATGATGAATCCTGGATGAAACATTCATTTCTGCCCATGCAGATTTGTGTCCCCATCACCTGGCCAGTGAGCTGAACATCCTGAAACTTAGATCTAGAGGCAGCAGCTAAATGCCTCATGCCGTTTAACAAGACCAAGTGCTGGTGCTGCACCTGGGTTGGGGCAACCCCCGGCATCAACACAAGCTGGGGATGAACAGATCGAGAGCAGCCCTGCCGAGAAGGACGTGGGGGTGCTGGTGGATGAGAGGCTGGACATGGCCCAGCACTGAGCACTCACAGCCCAGAAAGCCACACGTGTCCTGGGCTGCATCCAGAGCAGCGTGGGCAGCAGGGAGAGGGAGGGGATTCTGCCCCTCTGCTCTGCTCTGTGAGACCCCACCTGGAGCACTGCACCCAGCTCTGGGGCCCTTGACACAGGAAGCACATCAGCCTGTTAGTGGGGGTCCAGAGGAGGCCACCAAGCTGACTGGAGGGATGGAGCACCTCTCCTATGAGGAAAGGCTGAGAGAATTTGGGATTGTTCAGCCTGGAAAACAGAAGGCTTTGGGGCAACCTAATTTTGGCCTTTCAGTATATGAAGGGAACTTACAGGAAAGATGGAGAGAGATTATTTACAAGAGCATGTAGTGTCAGACTAGGGAGAATGGATTCAAATTGAATGAGACTAGGTTTAGACTAGATATTAGAAAAAAATTCTTTAATGTGAGAGTGGTGAGGTACTGGAACAGTTTGCCCTGGGAAGTTGTAGATGCCACATTCCTCGAGTGTTCAAGGCTGGGTTGAATGGGACTCTGAGCAAGCTGGTCTAGATGAAGGTGTCCCTGCCCACAGTAGGGAGGTTGAAATTAGGTGATCCCCTTCCAACTCAAAAAATTCTATGATTCTATGATTTTGTGAAATAGAGTATCCAGGGTTCAACATAATGTCTTAAAATTCCTCCAAATATCAGTTGGATACAGAAGTCCCTGATCTCACCCCTCCCTTCTTAAGCAACCCAGCAGGGAGAGCGCAACCTCTGCTCAAGTGATTTTCCTCTTACTCACCATATTTTCTCCCATGAACAGAAATCCCCAATCGGCTCTTGTGGCATTCCCAAGCTGCAGTCTCAAGGCTATATTATTACGTGTACATGGAGCTGCTGTTAGCTCTAATAATGCATGCATTGTTCAGGGTGCAAACAGAGAGCTCTGCTGCCACCACCCATTAGAGCGAGTAGTGCCTTCTGACTTCTGTGGGCCCGGAAATTGCCTGAGGAGACAAGGCTTGCCAAAATTTGTACCAAATGCTTGTATTTTTCAAAGCACAGAGCTGCTCAGTCTCGAGAAGATTCTGCAGACTTAGGCAGCGGGAAGGATGACAGAAGCTGTCTTCATCTGATGACAGTGTCTGGCTGGTCAGTGAGAATGACGCAGAAATGCCAAAGGAAAGCACTGTTTCTTTCTCAGGAAAGACATGTGGTACAGCTGCCTGCATAGCAAGGAGAGATCTGGCCGAGTAAGTGAGGCCGGGCGACACATCTGTTTTGTGTTTCCCAGCCTCCTGACAGCAAAACAGAGTTATTCTGGGGGTTTTGCAAGTCTTGCAGTAATTTTAAACAATGTTTTTGCCAAGTTTTCCACTTTTTGCTAAATAAGATTGCTCTTGATATCAAGACATGACTTTACTTAAGGAATAAATGTCATAAACATCTGCCATTACCTACGTTCCTCACACTACCTTGTTTTGTTTTGTTTTGTTTTCCTACCCAGCTTTTAAATATCCATTCAAGAACCTTGTGAGAATTTCTGCTGGTGATAAAAGCAGAAAGATTTCTTTCATGAACAAATGAATGGTTTATCTTAGAGGAGAATTACATATGCTGCTGCCTTATTTTTTCCCTCCCCCTCCAACTCTTGATTTCCAGATGTAGTGAAAGCTGGTTTGAGCAGAAGAACATATGTTTTCAGCATGAATTCTGTTGGCAGGACACTGCTGCACAGTACTACAGAGTTGCTGCAAGCCATCCCTGACCAGCATACATGTATAATGTGCTCTAGAGATTATCATGCTTCATTTTTATCCTACTCCCCCTCCCTTCAGCAAGTTTCACTTTAATGCAACACTCTAGACTTCGTGCTCCATTCCGCTGCTGAACGCCTGAGTGCTCCTATCAATAAAATGTTACAAACTGAGCTCTCCCAGATACAGGGAAAAGGCAGCTAACTTTAATCCATCCCTTCAGTATCCTGCTTCTTTGATCTGCTTCTGAGGCATGTGGCCGTTCATATTTGTTAATTAAAAAAATAAATTATATTGTCCAGTGCTCTACTTTTAGGCTGAAAGATTTATAACAAAAGAAAAACCTTACATGTGGTTCTCAGTGTTTGTAGAGGTCTTCCTCTATGCATATTAAAAATGGATAAGATCCTTTATATTTGTGTGGTGATATTTAGCTCCAGCCAACTTTTGACCAGCTTCTGGCTCACTTGCTCTTCTCAAACAGTCTCTTGCTCCAGGAGGAGTAGATTTATTTTGGGATGAAGTACAATTCAGCAAGAGCAAGTGTGCCAAAATCTAGTCTATAGCAGCATCACAGGGCAACTGTACTATAAACATGTCTTATCTTAGCAAGCAATATATCAGAATGATAATGTTTCCATTAAATATATTTTCAATGACAGAAGGTTAGAATCACACTTTGTTCAGTCATAGATGCTTGGCTGAGTCATCTGGTAACTTGCTGCTTGCCTTACTCCTGTCATATATTATCCATGAATGAACACAGCAATTTTCATCCCTATTATTCTTTGGGTTCGATCATTTAGTGCACTCTGCAAGGCAGCTATGAGGCTGCCTTTCCACCATATCCTCTATTACTTCAGCTGCTAGTGAATTATCAAACCAGCAATCCATAAAGCCCTTACAGCTCATATTAATTATCAGAAACTGATGAGATATAAGAACATTAATTGAATCATTTCATATGCTGCTTTTAAATACAAAACCAGTCCAAGATGAGAACTTTTTAGAGATATGCTGTTATGCATATTGTGCTAGGTCGCAGAACTGAAGGTGTTTGGTTAATTAGTATTATTTCACTTGGCTTAATTTGTCATATTATATAATTAACAGTAGACTCTGTATGTACATCTGAAGACAACACTGTTAGTTAAATTATTTTATCCAAAGTATTTTGTGTGTCTTGAACAATTTTCTGGGGAAACACAGTGCTAACATTTTGAAACTGAGAATTCAGCAAAAATTTTGATTATGGGAGTGCATTTTATAAAAAAAGGAATATGCTGGTTTATGGCTAGATATGGTGACAGACGTGGAATGGTGTAAGCTGTTACCATCTCGGATTTGAGATGTGAGCATGTGGATGCATTTCCTATACTATAATGCAAAAACAAGACAGATGAGATGAAAGATCTTCAGAAAACTGGAAGTCAATGCATCTCTTAAACCCAAGTGCTGATTTGCAATTAGAGTGTTATGTTTAGTTTCCTCAATTCTCTTGAAACCAAACATGAAAACATTTGCAGATGACTTCAGGCCTGTTTCTGCCAGCAAGTGACACTCATGGTTTAGGACAGTAGGGATGTAAGTTGGTAAAGCAGGACATATGTAGGACTTGAAGGCCCAAAATTTAAGGTTGGGACCCAGAAGTTGTGCTGGGCTACTAATTGATCCTATAGGCACAGAAACTTCGTATGGGTTTGGCATTCTGCATTTAAGCTATTTTCTAAAGGTTAGGTCAGAGCAGCTAGCTGCCTCCATGACCCATCAGACCCGTCAGGACCAAGGCACTAAGGAAGAGACCAGGAGGGAACTAAGTGTTCTTGTAGCATGTTTCATATTCACCAACAAATTCATGCCATAAAAATCACAGGAGACATTGTGGCTGTGCTTTAAAGACCATGGTGCACTGGTTTTCCAGCTCTTCGTCTTTCTAAAATAGCCAAGGAGGTATGACTGTCATTCATGACAGTGCAGACATTTCATTTTCCTCTTCAGCCTCTATGAGAACAAATTTATCGTTGTTTCTTGGAGAGGAGAACACATAAACTTTAAGCCATAGAGTGCTGAAGAGGAATTTTTCTGACTCTCATTATGAAGTCATGCCACCATGCAGCAGATAAACTATTGTTCTGTGCATTAAGAAAACACAAAAATTGAGATTGCAGCCCACTGCAGAAACGGAATTTAAAACAAGGATAAATAAAGGTATATTTTAAGGAACGTATAAGCTCTGAATCAAAACCAGTAAGCACCATTTAAAGAGAGGATGTAGACCAAAAATGGATGAATACATGCCTACATATACTTCCAACCTTGAGAGTGCCACTCACTACACCCTACAGAGCGGTCTGAGGCAACTCCTCTGCTTAACACAGGAAAAAGGCTTGTAAAGAGCCTGTAACAGCTTCACGGACCAAACTTTGAAGACTGGAAATCATTTATAGCAAAGTTAATCATGCTAAAACACACAGGTTTATTCACTTCTTGTACACAACAGGCAGTCAGATAAGCCATACTCTGGTGCTGGTAAGGTTGCCTCTGGGCTCCTGAGAGCTTGGCAGGCTGAAGAGGGCATGGAGGATCCTGACACTTGCACTGAGAGGAGAGCAGTCAGCCTCCCCATGCAGACCTGCTTGGCCTGGGGGAACTGGGAACGTGCTTTAAAGGCTCAAATCCTTATACAAAGTCAGAAATCATGAATATTCAACAAGATCCACGGCAGCTGAATTCTTGTTTAGATGTTAGGGGTTTTTTCCCCCCAAGAAAGAGAAAGGGAAAATGAGGCTCTGCTGCCCAAAATGAGGCTCTGCTGCTTCCACCATTTGGAAGCTTTCTCTTTGTGGTTTCCACCAATGTTAGAGTAGCTCTAAGGAAAACCTGTGACTGAAACCTAAACCTAAGGGGCAGATTTGAGACCTGGCAGAAGGGAGAGAACTGTAAGATTATTCCTGGCCAAAACACCCTCAATTTTGCTTTTATACCTTTACTCTTCTGTTCATGCACAGAGCATGGCCCATTGGAGTATGACAAAAAAGCAGCTGTAGTTAATGCCACTGAGAGGAAGACATCCTAGTACTACATCCATATCCCAAATTACTGTGTACCTGCTTAGGTCTGTGCCAGACCTTTGGTGCTTATCATGAACTTGCATCTGAAAACTGCAGCAAGATACCACATCTATCACCATAGGGCGTCCGTCCTGTCGAAGGCAAGTAAAGATCTGAGACATCAACGAATGCATTAAAACATGAACTAAGACAGGTTTTTTGGGTCTCTGAAATGCCAGGACTTGCTCTGGGTACAGCATGAAAAGAGGCACCATGGAAGCCAGTGGAGTGGCCTAGGCAAGCAGACATTTCTGTAATTCGCAGAAGTAGGAACCAGAATTACCCCAGGACAATGAATGGTCCCATGATCTAATATTTATTGATAACTTTTGTTTAAAACATTCTCAAATCAACCTAAATGTGTTTCTGCACTTACCCCAAGTCCTCAGGTCATTTGACTGTGAGAAGAAGAACTGAAATATTGTTAGTACACAGGCTTGCATAAGAGTCTGGATTGGGTCTGATGGAGATAGAGTTCACCTTTCCCTTGGCAGCCCTCACAGAGCTGTGCTTTGCACTGGTAGCTGGAAGGGTGTTGATCACACGCCAGTGCTTTGGCTACTGCTGAGCAGCGCTGCCCCTCTGACGTTCCTTCCCCATCAAGGGGGCTGGGAGTGGGCGAGATCCTGGGAGGGGACACAGCCAGGCCAGCTGACCCAAATCAACCAAAGGGATATTCCATACCATATGACGTCAACTCAGATATAAAAGCTCAGGGAGAGAGGAGGAAGGGGGGACGTTTGTTGTTCTACAATGTTTGCCTTCTGGAGCAACCACTCCACGTGCTGAGGCCCTGCTTCCCAGGAAGTGTCCGAACATCGCTTGCCGATGGGAAGTAGAGATTAACTATTCCTTTGGCTTGTGCGCGCGCAAACTCTCGTTTTGTTCTTTTTGCCTTAGTAAACTGCTTTCATCTCAACCTACGAGTGGTTTTCCATCATATTCTCTCCCCTACCCCACTGGGAAGGGGACTGATAGAGCAGTGTAGTGGGCACCTGGCACCCAGGCCAAACCACTACAGAGTCACAGTCTCATAATTTCTTCTACCATGAGATAAAAAAACACTGCATTTGCTGCTTGATCATCTATTTTTGCATGTGAAATAGTTCTGCACTTACACACAAAATAGACACTGAATTATATCTATCAGAAGAAAAATAAATTATGTTTGCCTTATTTTGCCTTGCTGTTTGTCTCCAAACACTCGGGGAGATGGCAGGCCATGACAGCAGTTCCCCGATATGAGCAAGGTAGTTGTTGTTGCAATGTCAACAGAAGCAGCACACAATAATTCTCATTTAATCAACAATCTTTTTATGCAGAGGAAGTAAAATGGTATCCTGGATTGGTGTGCCACAAGTTCTCCAAATCAGCAAGACAGCACAAGTAGCATCGCAGTCTGGACCTGCTATTAATATTTGTTGTATTGTTGGGTCTGCTATTTAGCCAATAGTAGCAATTTTCACTTTCTGTAAAATGGTTAGTAGTCTACCAACTAATCATCTACAAAACAAAACAAAAACAAATAAGAAAACAAACAAATGAACAAATGTGCCAAACCAAACCAAAAAAACCTCAATCAAAAAAGCTAGACCTAGAAGAAAGGGATACTCCTCAGTGTCATAATGATAGTGTTTCCAAGTGAATATCCTACAGGGGTATTACACCAAGTAATATTGTTTTCATGGTCAGTTTCTAAGATCAAAGAACTTAAGTGGGCATGGTTCAATGATGGCACGGGATGAACCATGAAAATGCATGTAATAGTGTATCTCACAATATAGCTCTGATAAATTAAGATTGGAAATTAAGAGTCGCTTATAGTCATAAAGTGTGAAATGGGGCAGGTTGCTGTGATATAAGTGTCTATGACAGCAGGGGACAGCTTGGGACCCAGGAATTCTCTTCCATGCATCTTTTTGTACTTATATATTTAGGTGAATGTTTATCTCATTTTTCATGTTTGGATTTGCAAGCAGGATACCAACTTTGCAAAACTGATGTCTTTACTGAGTGGAGAAATAGAGGATATAGGATTTTGTCAATGAGAGAAAAGCAGAAAAAACCCAAGAACTTACAGAACCAATTATTTCCTTGATCAAGTCAGTTGAGTGTAACAGATTTTAAGGCAAGCTTCAGCAGTTTATATAGCAAAATGATTCTAAGAAATGGGTTTACCTATGTGACAAAAAACTTCTCTAACAGTTTCGATTAGGGTCAAGAGGAACAGATATAATTCACATAATAATTCTGAACTATCTATAGGAAGTAATTTGTAGTTAGAATTTGGTACTATGCAAGTTTTCCATTCTTGTGAGAAAATATTCCTTGATATTTCTGCACACAAATTATTTTATTTGCATTTCAAAGGATCTCAACCAGGATAAGTGCCCCAGTGTTTCAAGACCACAAGTTCATCACAAGAAATTATCTCAGAGAATCTACAGTAACCTGAGCTCAGTATGCTACAGCACACCCAAAGTTGCTTTCTGAGATTCACAGATATAACCATAATAATGTAAGTACAAAAAAGAGGGTGCTCCAGCCTCCAAACTAGCATGGACCAGAAATTTTAACCATAATTCCTGTAGCTGTGAGAATGTGTAAATGGCACCGGAGGACAGAAGGAAATTTTTCTTTTCCAGAATTCATTTTTTCATTAAGAGTGGAGCTACTGTATAGGTAAAGGTGTAAGAACAAATGTCAATACTGAACGGTCAAAGCCTAACCTCTTGTTGCCAACGGAAAATGTGTTTTGAGCCTGTACTGTTTTCTTCTTGTAATGACCTATTCTAATTACTTTTTAGCTCAATGCACTAGGAGCCATTTGCTAACTGGAATTTTAAATATTAATGAAAGAGTGTTTAAGATGTGTCCATTAAGGCTGGTAAAGTTGTGTTTGATTAACGGGCTTTTCATAAATGCACTGACACAAACTCTTTTTTTTTTTAATTAATTCAGCCTGCAAATGAACATCATCCATTCTGCTATCATATTTTATCAGTCTGTAAAGTGCATTCTCACTTCAATTTTCAGCCCTGAATGCAGAACACTTTGTGAAAAATGACAGAATTTTAATGAGAAAGTGAACAACATGCCATCAACACCCTTTCGCCAGTAAAAATGGAAAAACATCAAGCTTTAAATCATGTTCCCTCCACACCTTTGGACATCTGCGATTCTGTCTGAGTCCTCAAAATCTGCTATATCTATCACCAGGTGCAGCCTTTAAACGCTGAGGAGCTTTCTGCTTCATTGGTTGGCATGGCAACAGTTGTCAAATCATCCCTTGAGAATGCTCTTTAATTGATTGTATAAATTATTTCTGAGATATGTGATTGCAAAACGATGTACTGAAGCTCTTAAGTACACTGATCGGAGTCTGTGCATTTAAAAATGCTCTGCATTCACTGACCCTAGCCGAGAACCTGACCCTCTTACAAGCCTAAAATTCTTAGATGAAGCATAAACACTAAGCATTGACAAAAAGTTCAAAAGTATGGCAGAGGTATAGAATACTCCAAACGCGTGTTAGCAGTTATACCAGGAAAGGTGACTTATAAAAACATCAACAGCAATAAAGCTGTTGTTACTATGTTTGCTTCTGCAGAGAGAGCTAAATGGTCAGGGACCACAGAGATGCTTTCTTATCCATTATACTCTGAACCATTTTATATCACTAGCTACTAGCGTAAACTCCAAGGGTAATATTTCTCTGGCCAAAAGGAGACATTTGCAGTGGAAATGCCAATATTTGAGCTGGTTGTCTAGACTTTTATGGCCTGCAGAGAGAAAGATACATTTCTAAAACACATTAGTAAATATTTAAAGAAAATCAGAGGATTTGCTAAATTCAAAAGGCCAGCTTTCCCTCCACTGACTATAAAGGGCTCTTGGTGTTACTAGTTCAGATGGAGGTACCTACATTCCAGATATCAAAAGTTAACTGAGATGACTAACTTTTCTCCTGCTGCCTCTTGCATCTTAATGTTTCAACATCAGACTACAACTTGTTCCATGATTTATGATAACTGATAAACTCTTTTAAGGTCAGGCTTAAAGTTATCTATTTTTTCCAGTTCTGTTTCCGTTATGGTAAAACATCTGAATATTGAGATAAATATCCTGTCTGAATAGAATAGTGATGCCTATGTCAATAGGTACTCACTAAGGTGAACACTGAGTTTCCCTAGAGCTTACAAAGAATTGTGGAATTATTAACCTGGTTTCGTCTGTACACTCCAATGTCGCAAATACTAATAATTAATAGACTTTTGTATCTGTGAACTGTAATTGGCCCTTAACATGTTGAACAAGCTTTAAATCCCAACTAGCATTTCAACACATGCGTGAATGTAGATAATAATTTTTAAAGATATGCAGAAGGAGATGGGCTTATCTCAGCTGTAAAGTACAAACATTTCATTGACCCTCAGACAGAAATTTAGCTTCTTCGTGAGGGCCACTCTCTATCTCCATGAAGCAGGGAAGAAGGTGTCTGTTGGTAAGAAAAGGGTAATTAAAAAACCCCCAAAACATTACTAACAGAGAATTTAAACATCTTAGGTTTAGATATAAAGATGTCGTTTTCTTAGGCAATGCAAAATCCCATAGCCACTGATACAGAAACGACCTTGCAGAAGAGAGGTATTTGTGAAGATAAATAGCCACATATCTGCTGGATATTTATCTTTCCAAAATGTAGATCATAAGACAAGCAGTGTCCCACAGCATCATATGGATCCGGGCTCTCCTCATACCAACAGTCCTGTCATAGTCTGTGCTCATCGTCTCTGTCTTAAATCCAGCATGTAGAGATTACATGTGTGCACAGACACACATATATATTTATCTTCCTGTTGATAATTGGAAAATGGCAGAGAAATGGCTCAATCATCTGATATCTAAAAATGTAGAAGATACTCTGTACTAAATGTGTGGTGCTGCTAGAGTGGGTCCAGAAGAGGGCCACAAAGATGATTAAGGGACCAAGCATCTCTCCTACAAGGAAAGGCTGAGGGAGCTGGGCCTGTTCAACCTTGAGAAGACATGACTAAGGGGACTTCATGAATGTCTACAAGTATATGAAAGGAGGGTGTCAAGAGGCTGGAGCCAGGCTCTTCTCGGTGGTGACAATAGGACAAGAGGAAACAGAGAGAAACTGATGTTCAGAAATACACAGAAGAATTTCTTTCCTGTGCAGGTGACTGAGCACTAGAACAGATATCCCAGAGAGGTTGTGGAGCCCCCCTCACTGGAGATATTCAACAATTGTCTGAACACAACCCTGTGCCATGTGAGCTAGGATGGACCCGCCTGAGCAGGGAGGTTGGCCCAGATGACCCACGGTGGTCCCTTCCAACCATACCCATTCTGTGATCCCATGATTCTGTGAACTTGCATTTATCTACCCATGTTGCAGTCCCTTTGGTGCCTGTAGTGTAGGCATTCTCCGAGGCAAAGAGGAATGGAGGATTCTCCCTTGTGTTAAATTATCTATGCAGTAATTGTAAATTGCTCTCATTTCTGAAAGTTATAGTCTTTCCTAGTACACAAAAATAACGTATAGAGTGATCATAAAATAAAAGACAAGTAGCATCTATTTTTATGTATCTAGAAGATACAATCTATCCAGATTATAATCTAGATGAAGAGAACTGGGTAAATTATCCTTATCCTTGGGTGAGATAAACACACTCACTAATTGAGATATATGTAACTGGCTTGACTTGAATTTATCTGCTTCAACCTCAGATCGAAGACCTTTAGGAACTGGATTATGTTTCTTATTATAATGTCTTTTTAAATTCAGTTTTAATTTCCTAGCTATTGTCAGAAATATTGTAAATTCATCAAAACTCACACATTGTTCACCATCTAACCAGAGAACGGATAAATACATATGTCAGACCTTGTTAGCAAAAACTGTCGCTGACAAATGCCTGTTTTCCCTCCCTTACATGCTACCAATACCTTATGCAGTTGATGATCAACAACTGCTGCCTCTTAATGAGCCTGAATCTTCAACGCTGCCCCCATCAGATACGCCTGGTGTTGTAACACCTTAGAAAACTTAAAAATCAAACAAACTGGCTACTTTTCACCCAAACAAAAAGATTTTCTAGAAGGAAGGGTCTGTCCTGGAAGAAGGCTCTCAGCCTGAATGCTTCTGCTGAACTCAGCGCAGGAATATTTCATGGCTGAGAGAGAAAGACATTGCAAAGGTGGGAAATCCCCACTGGGGCTCGCAGCTGAAAGCCAAACATCCTAAACTCCATCTGGCAGCAGCAGGCAGGCTGGGAAGATGCAGCGAATGCAGGTTGCACGCGCCTGCAACAAGTGACCCACTTAGTCATCAGCATGCTGTGTTGGTGCTGCCACGGTGCCACAGGGATGGGGGATGGATGAATGGATGGATGGATGCATGGGTGGGTGGGTGGATGGATGGACGGATGGATGGCCTCACCTGGGCTGCCAGAGCACCCGCTCATCTTTCTACAGCAGCTGGTCATGGCTTTCCCAGCAACCCTGTCCTCCTGTCCTTGGAACTGGCTGTCCTCCATGCCCCCCAGCAACAGGGAGAAATGAGATTGAATTAAATCAAATGAGATTATGTTAGGAATTAGAACTTTTTTTTTAACCCTCTCTGATCTGTTATACCTGGGGTTGAGTGATGAAGGTAGTATTACACCTCTAGCACTGGAAATCTCCCAAAATGTATTAGAAAAGGTGGGCACCAGTTCAGTGTTACTGATCTTTGCCTTTTCAGGTCTCCTTGGCCCCTGGTTATAGCAAGTCTGGGCCCTTTTCAGTTTTACACAGGTTCTGTGCAGATTCTTAAAGCATGTATATGCACATGCACATACTTCAGCTGAAAAACAGTAGATCTCTTCATATAAGGAGGGATTTAACTCAGAAACAACCCCAGTTCTGATAGCTGAAACAAGCTGGAAGCAAATGTTGTAAGGGAATTTCCTCCTCCTCCTCCATGTGTGTCCCTTAAAGATTTCTGGTTATTCTGAAATCGTGTTTCCACTCCGGCATTTTGCCTTGCTTGGAGGCAGCTGTGAAATAGCAGCAGCTGATTAATGCCAGGTGTACATTCAAATCCACGCATCTGTATTTGCTGCTGCAAACTTAAGTAAACAATGACCAAATGTGGCTTTTCTAAGTGCAGTTTGAACTGTGTGTGCATACAGAAACTTAATCACTGTCAGCTGCTACACTGCAGGCTCAGAGGGCCCTAACCGCAGAGGAAAGCTCAAAGGAAAGTTCAGAAAGTATTAACCACTTGACACGTCTTGTGTTTCGGGAGATATTTTTGGATAACTGGAGAGCAATAACAATTTTTCGTCTTGAGTCTGCTTTTCCTTTCTGTGGAAGAAGGTAGAAAAGATTTTTTTCCCAAATTATCTCAGTCTATTGATTTTATGGCTTGCATCACCAGTCGAACAAAGCACGGGAAGGGCTGATTCACCTAAGGCATGTACTTTGTGTGCAGTGAATGGGCAACATAAGGGAAGTTCCTCTTACCACTTAAGATAGATTCACTTTTCATTCACCTGGGAGCTCCATGGCGAGTTGTTTTGATACTTTGCTTTTATTAAGAGAAAACAGGGAAATAAGCAAATTTAGTTTTGGAAAACCAGGACCCAACATTGTACAGCCTGTGACAAAGATGATGAGGAAAACCTGTCCTATCTGAAGTCAGTGCTGAGACCTCTGGCGATTTCAATGGGAGCAGAATTTTATGCAGTATTTTGTGTGAATGCAACATCCATCTTGTCTTCAGGTGTTCAGACAACAATAATAATAATAACAACAGATAAAAAGCATCATCTGTCTCAGAACTGCTGGATTAAAAACTTGTTATCAAGCCAAAAAAGCTATTTTTGATGCCTGAACAAGAAAAAAATGGGGGAAGTGACCAAATATGTTGTGAACAAACAGACGTGAGAAGGAGAGAGGAGGGAGGGAGTGGAAGTTACTTCTGAAGTTGTGCTGTTGGAGCATGCAGACTTGGCAAAACAAGTCACATATGTATGTCATCAGTAACTTGAAGTCTCTCAGTAACATGAAGTTGGAGCAGATGCTGACTTGAAATCTCATTTGCAGCAGGGTTAAATCATGTGTGGGTAATTATTAAATATTAAAAGCACAAGTCAAAAAGATTACCCAAAGAAGGAAAAAATGGAATATTTCATAAAACTTCTTGATGAGGAGGTGCTGATGAATGAAGACAGGCATAGGGATGGATTCACGCGCCAGACTGAAACATTATCAATTTTGCATGCCAGGTGTTTTATAAAGGCTACAGAATTCCCACTGTATAACCCTTGTCTTAGGTACAGCCCTTTCCTGTCCTTGGACTCCACCTTTTCAATCCCTTATGGGAAGGACGAATATTAAAGTAACACTTGGACTGGCAGAGCCTTACTCCTGTTTAACCTCATTTGTCATTTGTGGACAGGAAGTAAAAATCTCTAAGGCTTCTGCTGCTTTGAGCCCAATGAAAACCCATAAACCCAGGTTCTTAAGGGACAAGACATTTCTTGGACTATGATTACAGCCATAAGGAGGACAGTGGCTCTGGAAGAAGTATGGTGTTTCTAGAGACTTTAGCAAAGGTCTTAGCGGAGGAGGGTGTGAGACTATCCAGCCCTCCACTGTAACTGGTCAAACAGGAGCTAAGGCCACTTGCTTCCCCCAGGATGATTTCTGCCTTTCAGGAGTGAGTCTTTATGTGAAATTAAGAAAGATGGATGATATTTTATTATAAAACCTACCAAACAAACACCCAAATACCTGAATTGTCACAAGTATACATCCAACTATAAAGACTTTTAGCATTTTTGAAGTAGGGAATTAAGAAGAGAAGAGCTAGAAATGAAATAAATATTATTTCAAGGCTTAATGTTTTAAGCTGATATTTATTTTCTTTATCAGCCTTTTATTCCTCATGGAGTAGATGTAAGCAGCAGTGCAAAGAAAGAGGAAACAATCCAACTGTAAGACCCTGAACACTCTCCATTTATCAGACCCATGCCTGTAATTCTTATGATAGGCCCAACACTCCTATTAAAAAGTCTCAATACACCTATAACTTACCAATAACAGACCTTTTTGCTTAGTCTAGGCTTTTTGATTACATCTTCTTGAAATCTAAAGAAAAAGCTGAGTATGGTTCATAAATTCATAAATTATGGATATGTTATGTTTTCATAGATGGATTTTGGGACTTAATTTCATTTGTTGAATTACAAGGGGACTCAAAACTTCAGAGTCTCATCCAAGTAGAGCATCAGACACTTGAATAATTTTCTGCTTGCAGAAGAACAAATATAGTGGTACCAGATAGCCAATGATGAGTTGCAATGTTTATCAAATGTTGGAATTTTACTGTGGCAGCTACTCTGTTTCACAATTTACAGCCTAGGATTCTCCTAATAGTTAAGTTGGATTTGAGAACAACAGGAGCTTATTATCATCATCAAAGCTACAGGAGAATATTCTTCAACATAAGCTCTACTCTAGCTCTTCATATCTTAACTCTCCCCGTAAAAATCACTGAAAGTAATACTCAAAATGAAAGAGAAGGGCAATTCTAGAAAAAAAAAAAGCCTTGAGAGTGCTTGAGCACAGAGTTGAGAAGAGGGAGGCAGGGTAGTGGCAATGCAAGTTAGCTTTGCTGCAGAGATGCTGAGAGCTCAGCTGGCCAGGTGTGAAGGCAGCCACTTCCATCGATGTCCAAGCCACTCCTGGCTGTCAGCCTCAGCACCTGGATCCATTTGCAGCTGCACAACCTTCTTGGCCAAATTCTTGAAAAGACAAAGGTCACATTGTGCTCTCTGCTTTAAATACACAGAGGCTGCTGCAGATGCAGGAATGGAAATGAGAGTAGAAGCCAGCCAAAGTTGTTGCTATAAAATTGCAAATGGGCATTTGGAAAATAAATTCCCATCAGAAGTTTTCATGAAGTCTTTACTTCAGTTGATAGGTTGCCCAATCAGAGTATATAATCCCAGGTTTATGACTTTTCTTGCTATTAGTTGTATATTAGCGTAACTCCATTAACTTGGCTGCATTATTTCCAGACTCCTTTAGAGAGAGGACACCTTTGTTTATCTCGTACACCTGAGTGTAGCAATCCTTCAGCTCAGCCTGTCTGAGCAATGCTGGAGGAGGAGACTGGACCTTGTCCTAAACGGGGCAGATCATCTCACTGCCTGAGCCACAGCTCACTGCCAAGCTATGCTATAGCAGTGTAGACAAAAAAAGACCATGTTTCACAGAATAAGGATGGGTACATGAAGATTCACTAGCTAGCAAAAAATGTAATTATTATTCTCTCTTAAGAAGTCTTTAGAGAAGTTGGCTAGATATAATCTTTAGACTGAACTGAAAGAACTGTATTAAGAATACACAAATATTTGTAGAGGTTCAAGGTAGTGAAAAAAATTCCCCCTGGAAGCCCATCTACTCTCATGAGAAAGATTCCTTCAGAAGCCCACAGGTGCAGTAGTATATCTGAGAGCAGAGGAGTGTTTATTTACTTTTCTTCTAAACTTTGGTAAGAATGAGATAATCCCCCTCACTCACCTCAAAGAAATCAGAATCCAGTATAGTTGGCTGTTGGAAAATTATTCAGGTCTTTTGCTCCCCTGAAACTTTCTTGCTAGGATTGCTCCTTTAGCAGGCTTATTGCTTGTTTAGTTTCAGGGAGCTGGGTTGGGAGCTAGAAGCAGGTTGTATAATTTTCATTTGCAGTTGTGCCATTCAGTGCCATGGGCTGTCATTAGTGTTTTATTATCTAGAGATACCAACGCAAGAGACCACCCTTGAGCCACTTCACATCTTACAAGACCACCCTAAGCTTGCCCTTTACATGTGATTCTGGTTTGCCTTTATGAGAAGTATACTTTCATTAAGATTTTTTCTCAGACCCTTGAATAATTCCTCAAGATTGATTTCATTGTACAGAGGCTGCTGAAGTGTGGAAAACAAAAAAGACTTCACAGCTACACTCCTTTTTGATACATTATATCAGCAATGTCTACAGGTGGAGCAGAATTATGAATCTATTCCTGATAAAAGACCCTAATGTCAGTTTTCATCATTCTTTATGTTTTCCATTTCATATACATACATAAAATTATGTTTGTATCTATACATTTTGCTGTTCCAATGGGAAATTATTGGTAGTCATAGATTTTGTGCATGATATTGTTTTAAGTGTAGCTTTTTATTTTTTTTATTTGTTGTATGTAGGTTTAGTAATGGTGGGAGGATAAGGAAACTCTTGATGTATAAACAAATAATGCTATTCAGCTGGCCACTTGATATCAAATGTGAAACTTCTATGTTAAAATGGTAATGTTTGATGTCTGTGAGGATTCAAAAACTACAGTTGGGTCTGAAATGTTCACCATTCCATGTTTATTATGAATCATTCTGTTTCCACACAGTCGTTTTTAAAATGTTCATCATACATGTAAATGCATAATGCATTTCTCCTTATTCAGCCTAAGACAGATTCTGTGATCCCTTGTGAACAATCAACCTGGGAAAGGTTTTGCTGCCTTAACTCATCGCTTACTCTGTATCTTCCTGCCTGTTCATTGTGCTCATTCTCCACAATCAGCAGAGAATTGAAATGTGGCATTTTTCAGTCCTCATTTCTGAAGCACCAAATCCAAAGGTTTCTCAAGTAATGAAAAATCCCCCAGACCATCCCCCCAGCATGTGAGTAGTCTAGGGATCTCTAAATAGCACTTGCTTTGCATATAAGAAAAGCAATAACAACTGCTGTGAAATGGAGCAAGGTGGCACGCTCGCACACACAGAGCGTATCCAGTAGGTGCATCCTCCAGCTTCCTTTTGCATAGTGTCATTTTTAAGAATGAATAATTGGTATTCACCATTGTACTTTAAACTTTCAAGTCTTCTGTAGTTCAATTAAGTGTAATCACAGTGTTCTGCCCATGTACATTCCTGTATGTGACAGTGTGACAACATGATTACACAGGCGCGAGGAAGAGAATGGTAATGCGGCCTTTACATGGCTGTGAAATGAACTGCTGTAACACAGAGTGTGTAGGTTCACTTGCAATAGTCTGGGCAGATTTACACCTAGGAGACTGTTAAGGCGAAGGTTTAACACCAGGCTAGAGCATGGCACAACCCTTTACTATCAGATAAAGAAACTAACCTCATTCACCAGTGGTGTTGACATAAACACCCAGGTCAGCTGTGGGCTTCTGGACACCAAGGCTCAGAAGAAACTGCAAGTCACTGACAGTGTTTGTGCCGGCTAATTATGATTCCTCTTCCTCTTTAATCACTTTTCAATTGGGGTGGGACCCATGATATTATCATTCTCTGCTCCTCTGATTCCAGCAGGCAACATAGGGAGCATATATCAGGATCTAGAAAACATTCAGAAAGGTGACTGAAGAATGCAGCATGAAAGTACATTTTTTGAAAATTTGATATGGTCTTTGTTGGACATTTCGTCTCCTTATCTGCTGGTATTTTCACTTTCAAGTTGATAACACCCAGGCTGAGTTGAAACACAGTGATATTTCTGCCATTCTCTTCTGAGTTCATTGTGACTTTTTTATCATCAGCAGAAATAGAGGGAGACTGAATTAAACAGAAGCTGCAGAACTTGGAGCTTGTGATAACAATACAAATGGATTTTCTCTAACAGAGAAAAACAGCTGTCTCCATTATTTGAATGCTTCACCTTTCTCCATTCCATTAATTGGGTCTTTGATCACAAGCTGAGGTGGAGAGGCCCTGATAAGGAATAAGTTATTAGTAAAGTAGCCTAAAGGAATGAATAGGGCCTAGTACTTGCTGCAGAAGATGAGATAAACCCATAATGCCTGTGTATGTGAGTGGTAGAGAGTGATAGGGCCCTCAGACTGCCCTGAACTGCTTGCAAGAAGACTAATACTCTAGTGCTATGATAGCTAATGCAGGATATAAATTTAGCTCCCGGGAATGGAATAGGATAAAAATTCCATAAAGAGTTTTCTGTAAATGGCTTACACTTTTATATCAAACTGTGTCAGAGTATTCACAAAAAACCCCACATTTTCTTGATCTCACTGTATGTTGAACACAACTGGAGGCTTTCAGTATAAGAAGAGGAAAAAATTACTGTTACATTTTTTCACCAAGACATTAATAAGAGCACTCTTTGAAGTGCGGTAAAGCTAAATTGGAGGAATTAAATTTGATTGAATCTAAGCCTGTTTATTTTTTATTTCTGCAGAGCAGACGTTGAGTGATTTGTAATACTTCATTGGAAATCTTCAGGAACTTGCTATCATGTAATCCATTTTTTGCTGAAGAATACGACCGCAGGGGACAAGGCCATATTGGTTTGTTGTTAATGTACTGGAAAGAGGTACTATGGAGAAAACAGTTAATATTAAATTACGAACACAAGGTTATCTTTCTGCTGCACATGCTCCACTGCCCTAGGCAGGGGTAATCTGTTAATAGCATTCAGCCAAAATGACACCATTAAGAAACTGAAGCTACACATCTTTTGCAAGCTGAATGATGTATAAAGCTGGTTTTCTATCATCCTAGATGCAATAAATTATCCATGCTGCTAAAAATTGATACAAGTCAGAAGTTTGATAAAACCAGCACCCCAACACAAATGGAAGCGCTGCTTGTCAGGAAAGGACACAGAAATGTGAGTGCTGGAGGCCTACCTTTTATTTGTGCCTCTTTCCCCCCTTTTCTGGTTATTCGTGTTTTAAGTGGCAATCTGGCACATTGCCTAGAGTGGCGTGTAAATGGTGGGAGACCAAACGTGGAAAGAGAAAGGCAGAAAATGTATAGCCCATAAAGCAGTGTAGATGAAGAAACACTAAAGATGTACATCCCTGGTCTAGCTTGAATGAATCACTGCTTTTTATTATCTGTTCTTCATTGCAGATGTCTCCATGAATAAAAGCAAAGACCATGTTCGACAGCTTCTACTTAAGTGCAGCTGTGTAAGAGCACTGCTCTAGACTTGTCCAGCACCATCTCGTGACACATGAGGTCTCAATTCCTCCCACCAACACTGTTCCATGTTGTTATGGCATAATGAAAGCTTTTATTATGGTAGAAAAGAGAAAAGCCAAAACAGAGTGTTAGGAGTCTTTTCAACTGCAGGAATATACAGGAGAGTTTTCCTTTTTAAAAATTAATTTCTTTGACCATATGGATTTGATGTTGGTTTAGACCCTGTCCAGGAGGACCTGGAGTTAGATCCGTGAAGGTCACAGTACTCCATATTTAAACCCCTAAATAGGATAAAAATATGGTCTTCAAACCCTTTGCTCAGTTTCTGCTCATTGCTGGGAAGACTAAAACCTCTATAATATCTGAGGTTTGTCACTGAATTTGTCTGAACTTGTCCCAAGAGAAATTGGAGCTCTTGACCACACATATCCCTCCCTGTTCTGCTTCCACTGGAGGTAGAAATGAGTCATCCTCAAGGGGTGCTCAGCAGATACCACTCTCACCCACCTTAGAGGAAGGGTTATCCCTTTTCTTCCCATTTGTTCAAGGCTCCAGCTTAGAGCACAGAGGAGAGAGTTGAGCCCCAACATGGGCATTGCTGATGATGTTCAGTGGTGGATGGCAACACACATCATCCCTCCTACTCTGCAGGAAGTAAAATTCAGTGGGCTAGGAAAAAAGCAAGAGGAAGAGGTGTGATATCTTTCAGTCTGTTATTTAGACACACGAAATGCAAAAGGACAGAGAAATCAGGGTTTCGCTTACTAGGCCAAAAACTAGTGCTTCACCTTTTCTTTCCTTCATCTTCCACCCATCTATGCTGAAATGACACACATGTAATGAGGGATAACATTTGAGAGAAACATATGAGGCCAATGGGATCTGTACCACGAGGGGTAAGAAGGGACCTTGGTCCATATGCATTAGGATGAAGATATTTTCTTGAAGAGAGGCCTCGATACTCTTTTTCTCCACTCAGCAATGACACCTGGTTTCCCCTAAAGTGGCATAGCCTGTTCAAATCTCAATGTCTGCCCTACAGGACTTTCTGCTGGAGCAGAAGGTAGTGGCTAGCTAATGTGATGGACTGCACAGATAAATTGTCTTCATTCTGATGTCTGACAAACCCTGGGGATCCATCCCTTGTAATAGGATCCATTTGCCATAAATATTTTTTTTTCAATTTTAGTAGTGCTTTATAAGTAGAGGATTTTAAAAAGTAGGATCTCCATGAGGGCCAAGCCAAAGCAACAATGCTAAGCTTTTTTCAGTCAAATTTTTGCATGGTTCAGGGGCACCTGTATCTCTGTACAACACAGATAAAAAGGCCCTACATAGACTTAAATAAGATTTCTTTCGTTTCAGAACAGTTCAATATGATAGCACAAAAAAATTCATCCTGTTGGGTTCCATTTATCCCCTGTTCACTGCATTGTGTCAAGGTCCCTTATGGTACCCCAGCAACCTATCTCAGATAACCTAGATATCTCTTCACACATGATCAATCTGTATATGCAAGTTTTCTGTTGTTCCATTGCTTGTATTTGTAAAAGAAATAACAGAAGTAATGATATCAATCCCAACTCGTCATCAAAATTAGCCCGTGCCCAATCATACCCATGTAGCATGAAACACACTGGCAGGATTGCAATAGCCACAACAAGGAAACAAAGTGATTAAAGCACTTAGTAACAGATGGGAAGGATGAGTATTTTTAAAGGCAACATGAAGGCTCTCAGATAATTATCTGAAACATGCTGCTATTTGAAAGATTGAGAGTGGAATTATTATGGTATATTAAATTAAGATAAAACAGAATAAGGAAAGGCCAGAAGACTTTGAAAGAGCAAAAAATATTTGTAAGAGAACAGTCTAAATGAGCCTCCAAAAACTCATTAAGAAGGCCTAGATTCTGCATGATGAGATAAATTGAACTCCTCTGTTCAATAGGGGAACATTGTTTCTTGTCTACTCATTCAGACTCTTAGTTCCATATTTATTGACATTGTATGAGAAATTTATTTTAACCAAGAATCAAACTTGCGGTCTAATTTTTTGCTTTGTTTTTCATTTTGCATGAGCTTAAAACTGTCTCTTGCTCCAAATCTAGGGAAGAAGTTTTGATTGGGTTAAATGACATGATTACTGATGTAGTTTTTAAATCTCGAGCTAAACTGAAGAGATGATATATGATATATGAATGTAATTTAAGTCAGATCTCTTGAGAGGAACATGCTGTAGTCTCACTGTCACAGCTACAGAAGGTAATTTAAGAAGTGCTATTAGATTAAAATAGTATTCTTTTAATCTGCTTTGGCACAGGTGCAGGTGGCTGAGGGTCCTGCTAGTGAGTTGGTAAGGAAGGACCAAGTCTCATTAAAAATAGAACTTTTCCCCCCAAAAATTTCCATTTCATTTCAGAAAAAGCAGTTTTCCCTGTGAAAATCCCTGAGCAGAAAGAAAGAAGGAACACAGAGTGGCTGCCTGCAGTGTGGCACAACAGACACCATTTTGGAGCCGGCAGAAGCAGGTCACCTCGGCTCGAGGTGCGCAGCCTTTGGTTCACCCCGGCGTGAGGAGTTACATCACGAGACGTCAAATGACCTTGTGCAGGACGGGGTCCCAGTGCATCTGGTGTGGCAGGAAGGATGGGGGGATTAGACAAGGATCTTTCCTGAGCCACCGCAGCCTGGTTGAGTCTCAGCCAACTTCACTGCTAGTGTTTCCTCTCTACTCTCCCAGAAAAAGCAGAGATGTAAGCAATTTTGGCAGCCCTTGGCAAATTTAGTGATACGCAAACTGAAGTACTTTTCTCAAAACTAAATTCCTGTTTTGTGACTTTGGGAATTTACAGGTGGAATACATTCGAGTGGTCTACTTTATCCATAAATGATCCCATGGCAACAAAGAGAAATGCACATATCAGCAAAGGGCTGTTTCTTCTCTCAGGGCAGGGCTGGTCCTTCCAGTGTGCTCCTCAGCCCAGCAGAGCAGTCAGGGCTGGTCTGGATTCTAACAAAGGAACCTACCCTCCAACCCAGTGATTTCTTTTTCACATGAGTCTTCTGATTGTGAAAAGGAATTTACTTCATTTTATAGTTATAATGGAATGTTCTTCTATCTAATTACTCATTTAAGTTACTACTGATATTTTTGAACTATGGGTAAAATACATAGCAGTCAGAACTAACAGAGAAGACATTTGAGCCTCAATAAAATAATGTGCATTTTGCACCTTACTGAGCTGCACAGCAAATATTACACTAACTGGTTTCTCTTAATCTGTATGCTAAAAATACAATTGTTAATGAGATAAATGTTACAGATAATGTCTCTTTTACCGTCATTCATAAAATCTGATATAAGCTGGAGTGCCTGACCTTTCAGTTAGATCAAAATTATAAGATCTAAGGGATTCAGAACTGCCAAGAAAAACATGCCTGTTGACTACAAACCTCTAGAGTAGAAAAGGGAGCAGGAACAAGGATTTGAACAGTCATGTCAGTCAAAGGGAGATACTCAGGCAGGAATAAAAGGAGCCTATGGATCAGTACCTGGCTGCACTGTGGGTGTCAGCAGGGCTTTGCCTTGTCTTTCCAGCAGACCCTCTTCAAGGAACAAAGGTTGCTGGGGAGATATGTGAAACAGTGGTCAAGAATATTTTTGCCTACAGTTCAGAGCCTGACATGCAAACATTTACAATGCAATTTGATACAGAATCTTATACTCTTCCAACACCTTTTTCAGTGCCTTGTCTGGTATCAATCAAGTTTGTGTATGACCTCAAACTGGGCAAGAGTTAACAATATGCTGAGACAGTGGGTGATGGGGAACCAAGCTTCAAAAAATCCAAAGGCAAAGCCATCCTCCTAGGATGGAATAACCCCATGCAGCACTCCATTTTGGGAGCTGGATGCTTATGCAACAACTTTACAGAGAAAAATCTGCTGATCTCACTGGGGCAGTAGGTTAAATACTGGTTATCAATGAGCCCTTGAGGCAGGGGAGTCTTACACGTCCAGGGCTGCATTAGCAGCCACTTTCTTGTGCCAGGTCAAGAGAAATTATCGTTCTCCTCTGCTCAACATTTGCAAGAAGCACTGTGTCTAGTTTTGAACTTCTCAGTCCAAGAAACGTCAGTAAGCTGAAGTGAGTCAAGTCACTAAGCAGTCCGGGAGCTGAAGCACACAGGGTATGAGGAGAGAATGAGGGTTTGTTTGGTCTAGGGAAGACAAGGCGAAGGATGGATCCAATTATCGTCTTCCACCACCTAATGGGAGTTTACAGAGATGAAGTCAGACTTTTCTCAGGGGCGCACAGTGAAAGGCAGGAAGCAACTGTTGCACTTTTTGGCAGAGAAATTGCATCTGCATATTGAACAACAAAAAAAAAAATCTTTCCATAATAACAGTAGTTAAGCAAAGTAACAGACTGTCCAGAGAGATGGTAGAGATGTCCTTGGAGATTTTAAAAAATTGACTGGACAGTATCCTAAGCAACCTGACCCAACTTTGATGTCAGCCCTGCTTTGAGGAGATGGGACAAACTGACATTCAGAAGTCCTTTCCAACCTGAATTATTCTGTGATTCACTACCAGTTTTTAAAATGCTTCTCTTTGAAGTCTACAGAAACATCTTCTATGAACAAGCTCTTTCTCTCTAATTTTAACCATCTGAAAAATAGATTGGGGAATTTGAAGAATGTGAAGTTAAATCACAATGTGATCTACAGCGCATGGTGTTTGCTTCTGGTTAAGTCGGTGATAGCCAGAAATCATTAGACAGGTTGGTGTTGCTGTCATTTTGACAGGTGATCAAAGTAGGAAAAGAATAAACTACTACCTCACTCCCAGTTTCTTTAAAGACATAAAGAACTGATGGAGTGACCAGACTGGAATGTATTAAATTTGTTTCCAAAACACTGGATTTTGGTTATAGGCATTTCAGGACAAAAATTTCAAAACAAGTAATTCTGATTTTAATGAGGAAAATCTGTGTACAGAACCAGCTTTTGGACAAAAAATCAGAGTGCTTGTGCATTTAAGTAACCAATTCTTAATATAAATCAGGTGCTCAGAGGAAGAAGTGTCCCTAGTCATTTATTGTGGAGGGCAAATTTTGTGGATTCAAAATGTCTCCCCACAAATCTCTTTGGAAAATCAGTCCTCACATTCAATGAGACTTTTTATGCTTTGTGGTCTGTGCTGTTATATGTCTCCTACTGTGTCAGTAAAGTAACTACTTTAATTACCCTTATATCATTCCCACTTCCCAAAATGACATTCAAAAATACAGGTGTGCAAAAATCATTAGGAGGAATAATGTTTGTATTACCCTTAAAATGGCTGCTTTAAGTTTTATTCTCAGTGCATCAATCCACATGAGAATTTTGCAGATGTTAAAAACACATACACTCTATAAATTAATCTATGCCACTTGAGGGAATTGAAGGAAAGAAAAGAAATTCATATAATTCAGTGTAATGAATTCAGATATCTAGCAGTGTGGCTTTACCACCAGCTTCATTTTCATTTTAAGTGTAGAAACTGGCAATCAAAGTTAGCACAAAAGTGATAGTCTTTTTATAAATGCACATGCTTCACTGTTGGATGCTTCTTGGCTGATAAGCCTGGCTTCTCAAGAGTATTTTCAGAGAGAACCAAAAGGCAATGCTGAATAGTTCAGATGCAAAAACTGAATAGGAAATGATGCTTCAGGCAAACAAAGGCCTCAGCAATGTTTATTAATTGATTATAAATAATTTTATCTTAAAATAAAGGAAATGATTCTACTAGCAGTTTTAAAAAAGGGAGTCGCAGAGCAAGGGAAGGGGTGGATGAGAATGGAAAGATTCATCACATATGAGCACCTTTAGGCTGTCTGTGAAAACATAAATTGCAGTAGGTAAACAGGGCAAAGGAAGATATTAAAAAAGTAGCATGAGAGGGGTTTTTTAAGTGAGGAAAGTTATCAATTATGCTTGTAGTGACCCCGACAAGCCTCTCTTCATCCATGCGTGGATTACCGAGGAAGCATCAGAAAGGACACATCTAATAACCTTTTATTTCTAACTGTGCTGGAAGTCTTTAGGTCTCTTCAGCCCGACAGACAGGGACTGGAACCAGATGTTTAGCTGGGGCCGGAATTGTTCCAGCTCAGTTTGAGTTCCCATCAAACACCAATTCAGCAGACCAGCTAAGATTTACTTCCAATGGGAGTCAAAAATAGTGGTTCGGTGTTGTTTTGTGTTCTGGCACTGGATTTCTGCACAACTTCATGCTTCTCTGCCTCTTGGGTTGGGTGTAAGGGTCGGTGGTTGATCTCTGCAAGAAGACAGGGTGGGACCCTGCTAATGTGACGCATAGCAGTGCCACAGCATTTGTAGCATGGTCACAGCTGAACACAGAGGCAGCAATGGGAGCAGCTGTTTACCAGTACTCCAGAGAAAATCTGTGGCCACTTCTGGAGGTCACCATGTCCTACCTCCTGCTCATAGCAGGGCTGGCATCATGGCTGGATCTGGTTGCCCAGGGCCTTGTTCAGTCATAACTTTAACTTCTCCAGTAACAGGGATTTTACAGATTTCCTGGGCAACCAGTCCATATTCACCTTCTCTCTACCCTGTCTAACTGAAGAATTTCCCAACTCAGAGATGGTAAATGGAACCTCAGTACTATAGTCCTGTGAAGATGGATATTTTCTCCCTGATCAGGACACACCAATTCATCCAGGAGATCAAAAGGTTTTGTTTCCACAGATATTTATACCAAGTGATAGGTACTATTGGTGATCCTCTGATCACTTTATCCCATTTACCCAGCATTATGATGGCTAAACATCTGGATGGCTAAGCCAGGGATTCAAGACCCTCTTATTTTACGTCTACATGTGGTGCCTTCCAAATTTGAAGTAATATATGGAGGTTGTTGTGGAGTCAGGATAGGTCAGCACTCTATATGCTCTATTTTCTTATTTATCCTATCTGAGAATGTACCTCAGACATTGTAGACTGGAGTCTGAAGGCTAATTTTGAGCACCTGGTGACTGGACATCTGTAAACATTGTATATGCACTCATATTTTGACATAAATGGCAGAACTTCAAAGTGAAAGGGAACAATCCATGAGAGAAGATGTTTGGAACTCTGTCACAGTGTCCATAGGTGAGCACACATCTCCATGAAATTCACAGTTAAGGAAGGTGATCAGAAAGGTGCAATCAACTGCCTATTCTGGACCTGAAGTTGTCTTCCCAAAAGCCTTCATAAGGCATGAATTTGGAACCCTTGGGTAATGAAAAAAAATTAGAAAGGTGGTAGATTAAACTGTGAGGAAACAAATTTGGGGAAAAAAAATCTGATTTTTGTCTGTTAGATAAACAGTGAAGATCTGTGCTGAGACTGTGGTGGAGAACTGCCAAGCTTGTATCAGTTGAAATATTAGAAGAGATTAGGAAGAAAGAGTATTCCCATTTTGAGTAAATTTTGTCCTGCATGGCAGCTGACTTCTGATGTCATTCAGGTCATCATCACAAGAAAATGGAAAAAGAAAGATCATGAGAGAAATTAAAAGGAGACACTTCAATAGACACACTTTGGAGAAATGCTCCCATGACAATGATTTGTGTTTGCATATCCAGTTTTAGACCCACATATCATTCAAAATCACTGCTAAAAGTGATGAAAATGAGTACTGTTTTCTACAGTAACAAGGAATGCACTGTCCATTATTCACCAGAAAAATGTATTACCAGACTCTCTCTTGAGAACAAGCTTTTGTTGAGGGAACATACCTATTATCAATGTTTGAAAATCCAAGTATCTATTTTAGTTAGTCCAAACAGCCTTTGGTTAAAGGAATGCCACAAATGTTAGGACTGGCATATTAGAACTAACATGGTCACAGTGGTCATCTCTGGGATATTTTATCTTCATTGTAATTCTCAGTTCCCTCTTCATTGCATATATGATGCCTTTTCTTTGTATAATAACTTAAGGTACCAGACAGACAACAGAAAAATTGCCTACAGCCTCAACAAGCAATGAGAGTGATAAATCCTTCAGGTTATTAAAGATGAGCCCGAAGTTGTCATTTTCCTATCCTGCAAGATTTATCAATTTCCAAGCTGTTCCTTATTCTTCATTAATAACATAATGTAGACTGGCTTATCTATGGCCCCATGTCCTTTTTTTTATTTTATTTCATACTTTGTACCATAGAGCTGTGATAAAGAGTCATCAAAATCATTGTTGCACCATATTTATATGCACTATAGTGATTCAGTCTTCTGTTAACTCATAAATGATGCTTTTCTGTAACTACTTGTATTTTTCCACATTTCTCATCATGGTTCTACCATTTGTGCTAACTTTTCATTGTCTTCTTTTATTTTTAATCCAGAGAATGACATTTCCTGTATGCCATAAATATTTTAAATAACATTTTGAAAATACTGATGCAAATGATAATAGAGTATTAGCAGAGTGCTATTTTTGACTCAATATCTATTTATCACCTTCTGCTTAAATACACCATGCATTATCATGTTATAACTTTCACTTGAATATTACAGATCACTTCAGAAACATAATTTGATTCAATCTCAAAATGCTTGTTGAAGGAAGAAAATAAAAATAGCCCTGGTTTATAAAAAGAGCAAATTATAAAAGTCACGCTGGTGTGACCTAGCCAGCAACTTGGTTCAGGAAAAGGACACGCAAACCCAGACTCACTTCTCTGCATTACATATACACAGCAGTAGCTGATCTTTGTCTTTATGTTCATTAATGTTGTCTCCTTAGGACTACAGTTATTTTCACAATAAGCCATGTGAGCTGGGATGTATTGGACCCTCCTAATCTGGGGATTGTCTTTGAAAACTTTATCTAAAACACCCAGAACATCAAAGACCCAAAGTAGAAGCTGGTTTTACCCCAGGGGACATATTCAAGTTTGCTAATTATGGAAAAGTACCTATTTTCTGGGTGATCTATGCCACCTAGATGCTATCTGTTCAAACTCTTGTCTTCTGGACTCAGTTTGCATCAATATATTCTATTCTTGACATTCATAAAACAATTTTCTTAATAGTAACTTTGAGTTGTACTTTTAATTGATGATTTAATGAGACACTGGTTCTACCCACAGACCTGTGAGGCTTTCAACAAGAACATGTGATTGTGAACCATTGTTTCTTAGCTAAGAAAAAGGCCTGACCACCATGGGTAAGATCCACAATCATTATGGTCAAATACTTTATTTTGTGGATGGTCTTAACAAAGATACCTTAAAGAAACTATTAAAACCACAATACTGATTTAAACTCTGACAAGAAAGTTGTAGTATCTGCTCCAAGATGTAAGAAAAAAATTGCAATGAATCCCAACAGCCAACTTCTGTTTCAGAGCAACTACATTTTTGGCATAAAACTTTATTTTGGCAAAACTTTTGCAACATTTCCTTGAAGCCAAATATGCACAAGATAAAAAAAAATAGCTTTTATCCCTTTTGATTTTCATACTCTTAAATATCATTGAGATACCTTTAAATGTCATTTAAATGTCATTGGTCTTGTGCAGGGATCAGGGGAATATATGGAAATGCAAAATGGAAAGGAACTTTCAGAGTCATCATGTGATATTTTCCATAAATCGATCAAAGTTCATCACAAACCTTGTTAAATTTTTTCTCTTTTTCTCATTCTTTCCTACCCCAGCTACTCCTCTGTGAAAATAGGACCAGGATCTTGGGGAACTGAAAACCTGCCTTTGAAATTTCCATATCAGGCCACCTACTGAAGCTTCTCTATATTCTTAATTAAATCCTATTTTTAATTAATCATAGCTTATCAGTCTTCTTTTGTAAATCTCCAAATATTTCTAGTATCACCATGAGACAATGATAGGGAGTGATATGTCAGAGATAAAGTAAGTCATTCATAAACGAACTTTTGGGGGATTTGATAGATATTATTTCCAAACATAAACACACATACACACACACACATATATATATTTTACCTAGATATAAGCACTTTCTATATTAAAACAGTGCCAATTAGACTGCTTTGTTAAGATGCACGATATCTCAGTTGACATTTTACCCCAGGGGAGAATTTTTGCCTTTTGTATAATATGTCTTCAGATTCTAAGCTTATGAAACTCATGTCCACAGAGAAGAGTATAGATTTTAAGTGTCAAACACTGAGTCAGGTTGTGTCATTGATTTTTAAGTAGGACTCCACATTAAAATCAATTTTTCAGAGAGAAAAAAACGAAAACATCAATAAAAACATCTCAATTTTCTTCTTAAAAAAGCAACTCATAAAATTAGCAGGAAGGCCATGAACGTGTTTTCTAAATGCAGATATATTTCAATACAAGGAGGGAACTTAGCTTTATCTGCAAAGGTTATTAGAATGAGGCTAGATGAAACAAGGTAGTGTTTTGATAATAAAGCAAACATATCAAAACACTGAAGGACTAAATGGCATAAATCAGGTATAATTTAGAACTGATTTTTAGCAATTAAGTTACTATAATTTGTAAAAAGGCTATAGTGTAAAACAAATTAATATTACTAAGATATTTCTTAGAAATACAGAGGTGAGTCCTAAGTTCTCAGAAGGTATGGCATAATATTAAGCAACTTAAAAAGATGTCAGACACTTCAGAATCCCTCTTTCAAGGTAAAAAAAAAGAAAAGACTTCTGCAAATTTAACATATTTATGAAACAAACTCTCCACTGTAATTAGATTATTTCAGTGAAATAGCGAGCATTATTCCATCTATGATGTCATGCACAAGCCTGATAAGAAGTTGCTGGAGTCTTTGAGGGATCCACTGCAGCTTCCATAAATTTAGCAGAATTAGTTAACTGAAGCATTGAGAAATAACTTCAGACATCCAAACCACCGAAGACTGCCCCCCTCAAAACATGTTATGAAAGAGTTTCACAGAACACCCATGAACATTCTTCAGTGACAGTCCAGAATCAAGGAAATATCATTTTTTCCCATCAAAAAACCAAAGTTACAATAAAAATTATTATTAAATCCCGTCTGCTAAGTAACGGACGGTGTCCATGCTCTCTGTTCAAAGTTAAGTTATATACATCTTCAGATGGATTTATGCATTTTAAATTTGCATTTATGGATTTACCAGGTAACCCATGGTCTGTTATCTTCACCAGAACAATTAAATCATTTATGTACCTTTGTTAGATATGTTAGGTCTACTGAGATACTTTTTCTGAAAGATCCATTTTATAAAGATATGTCCCAAATAAGAATTATTAACACACTTACCTGTAATAATTTACTTCTCCTGCTGTCTCACAATTACTAGTCCTTTAAAGAGTAACTTGAAAAGTATAACCAAATCTTACATGACATCTTAAACATCTATCTCATATCTGAAATAAAAATTCTTTTTATACCGTGAAGAGAAATCACTATACTCAAGAAAAGTAAAGAAACACAGGAGATATTTATAATCTGGTAAAAAATAAGGAAAATGTCATATTACACTAGGAGTTTAATAATAAAAATATGGTAGTGTAATAGCAATTCTTAAAAAAAAATCCAGATAAAAAGACATTTTAATAATAGCAAAATTTAACATAATTCAGAGCAATTAATAGTCTTGTTTTATTTTAACTTTTAAAATAGTGAATGTATGAAATCTTTCCTAAGAACTGATTTTACAAAAAAGTGGCATATGTTTAAGCATATGAGCAGTTGCATGCCATTCTATATTACAGCTCACAGGAGTAGTATTTGATATAGGAACAATGAATTTGATCTCATATAAATTTTAGTCATTTCATAGTGAGTACAGGGCCTGAATCATATATTTTAAAGTTTTGTGTCTCTCTGGGGATTTGGCTGCATTGAATAAGACTATTCCACTTTCATCTGCAATTGCCTTACAATACACATGCAGTTTTAAAATTATAATTGCAAATTATTTGGCTAATTGTTTATGTACTTATATCCTGAAGTTACGACAAATTTATTTTTGAGAGGCAGTATCTTTTTCTTCCAGCTGTTCTTTGACCCAAAGCCTTTTTCTTTTTTTTTACTGTGCTGTTGGCAGTGGACAGAATAAAGAGAATTAATCTCTATGGCTTCACACTTAGTAAGCCCATTCTACATTGCATCGTCATTCTCCTGAGTCCAAGGATGATCTGCACAAATACGTAGCATCAAGTTGTTCAAAGCCCATTTGGCAATTCCTTACTTTTGAGATTAAATGTAAACTTGTGCAATTCTAAGTGCAGGCAGGTTTCATCTTTTGATGCTAAATCTGCTCAATCAGATCTTCAAGTATGAATTTAAGGAATTTGCATGACAAGTAGTTCTCAAATGTTTCTCTACAAGACTTAAGAAGAAGGAATAACTGCATAGATAAACGGTATTAGCTGAAATTTAGATGAAAACCTAAGGCAGGTTAACATTAAGCACTTCAGAAAACAAAGTGCATTTTGCTGAGCCATACTGGTGGGCAGAGCCAGGGCCAGCCCTGACAGCTGTGATTTCTTGTACCACAGCCCAAAAGGTCCTGGGAAAATCAATCATTTTCTATGTCACCAGGCTCAATAGAGCAAAATTAACACTTTTTTGTCAGCCTCTGACACAGTTTCCACAGGATCATCCCATACAGTAATCAGATGTACAGTCTGGCTCAGAGCAGTTGGTGAGCTGGGTTCACCTGAATGATGTGGATTTTAACACAGCCTAATGCAGCCAGGGCTGTAAAATGAAGGAAGGTGGTAATGTGTGTCCTGCTGCTGTTAAGCAGAGCTGAATTATACTGTTCCACTTTTGAGGCATTCTTTGTGATGTGTTTGTTTCTTATGCCAGGGGCACTTAGATCACAGCCTCGCTACAACAGAAAGATAAAATTGAGGGCTATCAACTGAACATCTCTGTTCTATCAAAGGCATGGTTTCTAGTCTGCAGTATACTACAAGTGGTAATAATTACTAGAGAATGCATAACAATAAAAAGGCACTATCTTTTAAGCCATAAACCAAGGAGAAAAAGTTATAGTTTAATTAATTTTGTTTTCTTTTAGGAAACCAAATAAGAGCCCATCCTACACTCTAGGGCTCCTCAACAATAGCTCAGTTTTCATAATTAAGTAAAACAATGGACAGCTCATCATTCTCCAAAAATAAATGCACAAACAAAGTAATGAAATAAAGCCCCTTCACAGCAGGAAAAAGTCTTGAAGTCGGGCTTTCAGCTTAACTCTGTATCCTCTTTTCTGAGTGCTGGAGTTCTCAGCTTTTCACTCAATGCATGTAAACTGCTGTGTTAGACAAACAAGAGTGGGGGAGAGTCAACATCCACCACAACCCCTTTTCTCTGAGAGTTCTGAGACGGAATGACTCAGGATTGCAAAATCTGCATGAAGGAAATATAATCTTATGGAGAGGATGAGTCAAACCACCAGAAGTTTCTGGAAAAAATTGTGTAGTTTTTATACATTATTAGTGGATTTCAGGATTTTTCAAAAGAAAAATTTAAAACAAGAAAGTTAGCATTGCAAATTGCCAAAAGGAAACTGTTTGATTAATTGCAGCTGCAAGAAGAAGATCCCAATTTCCTCTTCATGGATCATATTGAGAAAGCTAGAGAAATTCTGGTCATGTTGATCTTACAGGGGCAAAACTCTATCGTAGTTTTTCCACATTCCTAGGTGAAGGAAGAGGGAAAATGTACCTAAATCAATGTAAAGGTGAAAAAAATTGATAATTATTTCAGGAAATAAAATATTTTTAAAGGCTGGAAACACATGGGGTACTAACTACAATTGAAAGAGTTTCCAGAATACAGTAGAAGCCCATGTTAATATAAAATAAAAATTTAGAAAAGAGAAAATTGAGCTGAAGATAAAGAGGAAAAAGCAAAGAGCAAAAATATAAATATCACAGAGATTTGGTCAGTTGTCAAAAATACAGACCAAAGAAAAGGCTAAAGATCAGGTGTTGATATTTCACATGTATATTTTCCCAAGAAAAACACTGTCAAGGAGTTGTTTGTGTGAAGTGGAAATTTGTCATGTTGTTTCCATACTTTCTTCCACTCCCCAAAAACATCGTTACTACAGGATACAAGTATGAAATACATGATTTTCCATATAACTACTTCTGATAAGACAGATACATAAAACAGACACGATGACCCTTGGACATGCTTTGATCTCTTCTCTCATTATTAGGTAAATGTGCTAGATGAAATGCCTATTTTAAAGATGGCTAAAACTGAGATAAATCCAAACTAATTGAAAAATAACAAAAGTAATGTTAAGTTTTATAAGCAACCCTAACATATGTTAAGAAAACTTGTTACGGGTCACATGATGTCATGTAATGGCAGAATGTCTCACATTTCTGGGAGAGTAAAACAAGACTGAAGTCCAAGCCCTGAAACCATATATCTTTTACAAGAATACTTCAGTGGAGCAATACAAAACCCTGAAGCATCCCACTGCATCCTCCTTCTTTCTTCCATTTTCCACCTTCAAAGCTCTCACCTCTAGTGTTTGCCTAGCTCTCTTGCTGTTATTTTCCAGATTCATCATAGCAATAGACTGACTCAGCATTGTCATTAATCACTATTTAAGAGCAGTACAGTGGTTTTTAACCTGGAGTAAATGGGAAGGTTCTGAAGGAGAGACTAGACACAATAATTTCTTTCTCTCTTTTCTTTTCTGCTTTGCTATCAGAAATATGTCTCTTTTTCTCCTCTCCACAAGGAGAAGAGCTGACAAGAGTGTTGCCTCCAGAGAGAAAAGAAAGATATGTGTCAGTGACACAATCTTCTCAAGTACAGCTACTGTGGCTTGAGAAGGCAGGAGGAGTTTGACCTGAAGCTAGCATTTATCACCTTCTGGTCCAACTGCAACTTTCCATTCCCTGAAGTGAGTTACTAATCAGAGAAACAGATACTCTAAATAAAATAGCAAGTATTACTTTGTAGTTCCTATTCTTCATGCTCTCTACTTGCAAGGAAACAGGGAGTTGCTACCCAGAGTTTCCTCAGGTCACAGAAGTACAACATATCCATCTTTTATCTCTGTTTATCACCAAAGCAGCAGGTGAGCACTCAAGAAACATATTGTTCGACACTATTCACTCAGGGGAATCTCCTGTTGAATGTTTTTTGATCTTTACCAGTTGTTCTTCAGAGAAGATCCTTTCTTTTTCTGTACTGTTGACAAGATACTGTGTTGGCATTAATGACCACGTTTTTTTGTCCTGTGACTGTAATATTCCTTTGCTGAAATTACTTCAGAAGCTCCTTAGGTAATATAAAGGAGATGTTTATTTTTCTACTTATGCCTGTGATTTATTTTTTTTTCTTCACAGCTCTGTTCCTTCCTGTTCTTACTTGTTAAATTGCAAACCCTTCATTCTCTCTTGAGTCGCAGCTGTCTCTAAAAGTCTAATTCATGCTTCACAGACTGAAACTCATCCTTACCCCCACTCATGTTCAGGCTCTTCAGAAGAAAGTGAGCTTCCTGTGGTATAAGCCACATGGAAAGGGTTAGAGCCAAACAATATTTATGTAGGCATGTTGTTGCTTTGACAGAGCCATGGGGTGCAAGCTGTTAGGGGCCTTTCTGTTTAAAGACTCACAGGACTTTGTGAAGGAGAACACAGAAATCTGTGGACTCACAATGCTGTGAGGCATTTGGAGCCAAAGCTCAAGGGTGGTCTTTGGAAACCTCATAAAAAAAAAGAAGATTTTCTGTTTCCCCTCATTCTTTGCCCTATCTGCAGGAAGCCCCTGAGTAGCGTGTTTTGATCAAATGGACAACAGCAGGGATAAGATCTGGAGTTCAGGCAGGCACAGGGCCGAGGAGGGGATATGTGTACTCACAACACAGGCAGAAAAGGCTGACAGAAAATTTGGCCGGGAACAAACCTCATCAGAGAGCTAGAGCTGTGAGAACTGTAGACAAAGAAAATACTTGGAAGGAAGTCAAGTGAAACAAAGTCTAGAAAGTGAATTGGGACTTCAACACCAAAACTCTGAGGTCTTTGCTGAAAAAGGGAGGTAAAATTATGAAAAAGATAAGGAGGAAGGATGAGATGGGGAAGCCTGCCTTTATGTCTCTAATCTCTATTGGCTGCTCCACTTACATCTTCCATATCCAGCTCGCTATCCCAGAAGATATTTGCATCAGAGACATTGAAATACTTCTCAGGAGAGAAGAGTTAAAACTATGCTTTTTTTTGAGAATTGTGGATCACTGTCCTCCTTACAAAGAGGTCAGGGTGGTTTCTAGACAAGCTTTCATTCTAATATTTATATGGTTAATTGTTTTATTCAAAGAGTCATTAAAATTTCCTTTAATTTTCTTCTAATTTTTTTCCAATCAACTCTATGGTTTTTGATCCCCAGTTTATCCCATTATCACTACCCTGTTCTAATTATCTTCCTTACTGCCTAAATTACCATATATGCATTCTTTTTCCCCTCCAGGACTTAGCTTCTCATACTTTGATCTGCTAATTGGCTTTTTAATCATCTCATTTTGTTTTCTTTTCTTTTTGATACTTAAAAAGGAATTATTGACTGTAATGACCTGAAAGGTACCAGTTTGATAACACTGGCTCCTGAGACCTTAGAGTCAGCCCCAGATATGCTGATTCCAAGGTAGCCAGTGCAGCTGCATAGCCAAAAGACAGTGCATCTCTACATCTGGGAGTGTGATTTAGGCTCCATCTCCAGGGTGTTTCTTGTTTTGCCCTGGAACCTTTGTAATTTAAATGTCTGTCTGCAGACATTTGGACTGAGACTCTCAGCTCACCAAACCTCTGCACATCTTTTGGTAGCTACTGCCTGGACATACTGACGTGAATAAAACAAGCCATGGAATCACAAATCAGTCAAAGAATGCAGGGAAGATAAACCCTGTTTTCTTTCCAAATGTGGTTCAGACTCTTTATTCATCTTCAGATCTTTTATTTTGGTCGTGTTTCTCTCAGTCCCTCAGTCCTTCTTTCGATTTTGTTTCTTCTCCTTGCCAATTCATCCTTCCTTTTAATATACCATGTTAAATTCCACAAAGCTCCAGTTTTCTTGTTTTACTGACCCTTTTCATAGACCCCTGCTTTTCCTTTTTACAGTTACGTCTGCACATTGTCAAAGCATGTAGGGCCATACCACAAGGGATTGTGGGCTAAGGATCAGGCAGGTCATTGAGTAGAGAAGTTCATGACTTTTTGGGTAACATACATCCACACGTGCCATTCTGCTTATGGGTATTTCAGACTCTAATAATCTTCACTTGACATTCCTGGGTTTGCCTAGTGATGACAGTCTCTGTATATTAAGGCTAGTAAATGTCTCTATTGCAAATCACATTTATGATTTTTTTAATGTCTTGAAGACTGTCAGAAGCAGACATCTGAAGGGTGCGATTTCTTGACAGACTGTTTATGTACTAACGTGTAAAATTTCCCTAAAATCTGCTCTGCCATTTCTGTTGCCCGTAGGGTTGAGAAATTCAGTAGTGCCTTATGTTAGTGGTTGTCTAATCATCTTGAATACAAGTTCTTCCCATTGCACTATCATAATACCACAAAATGCTTCACTGAAGTTTCCTAGAAATAGAAAAGGAGTTTAAAAAGTAAAAATCACTGTTGGGTTTCCCTCTGCAAAATAAAGATTAAATTTAACAAATTTCTGTGCTTATGTGTAAAATAAAATATTCATTTAGGGGATTGTTCTTAAATTGGAGAAAACTTTGAATTAAAGTAATACAAAAAATGAAGTTTAAAGAGACATTTTGTGAATGGAAAGGTAAAACGTTGCCTTTCCTGCACAGAAGACAGGCTGCTTGGGGAAAGACAGGAGCAAAGCTTATCTTTGTGCTTGGTCAGAGCTTTTTGATAAGGTTGGTAGAATAGGAATGGGCAGATAAACTCATAATGTAAGCCACACAGTCATTTTGTTTACTGTCTCTCTAGCCAAGGTTGCTGGCGCCCTGACCTCTGTGGATCCCACCAAGCCATCTCTGAGAAGTTAATTGAGCAGAGAGGAAGGATGGGGGTGGGTAGTCTTAGCCATTCTTAAAATTCCTTGGAATAATTGTGCTTAATATTTCATTGTGTTTAAATGCTGAAGAATTTTGATCAGATCAATGTATTTTTGTAGAGAAGCCTTTATTTCTGGCAGGGTTCTGCAGATATCCAGGGACCAGATATGACCTACCAGATTTCCCATTACACATGATTTTTCCCTGATGTGAGATTTCAGGATCTGCAGGTCTAAATAGTCCTACCAAAGAAATGAAGACTTTCAAACACATCAAAGTCTTTCATTAAATGGAATGACCATGCAACTTTCTCTATTTCTGCAATATAGGAAACAAATCCTACTCTTCCCACCCCCACAGTACATCTGGAAGATATAAATCACTATTTAAGCACATTCGCAGTACTTTGGGGTTAGTCCAAACTTGACAAACTTATGAATTGAAATATTGGTACAAGAAAGAAAAGATATTTCATAGAACAAAGATTCATGTTAAAACAAATGAACAAACAAACAACAAATGTGTGGAAGGAACAGAGTAGCCACTGAAAAAATTAGAGGTGAGTTGTACTGTGAAATGGCTCAGTAATTCTGAGGTGTCACACAGAGAGGTCATATGCCCAGTTATATCTGTCCAAAAATATATCAAGCCATAACTAAGAAAGAGAAAGCATTTTTATGTGAAGGTAATTAAAAAGAATTCATGAAAAAAATAATGAGATACATTGAAGCAGATAAAGTAGCAATTCAAATCCATAATTTGTAGATTAAAAAGGAAGCTTTCAATGTTCACATAGAACTGAATTTTTATTAGATACTGGATATTTCATGACGTTAACAACACAGTGATAGCAGCTAAATGCATCACCATGAAAGCAAAGGAATTACAGAAGAAATACATGTTTACTTAATGTCTCAACAACTTTATATTTTTATCAATACAAATGTTTCAATGTCATTGAATATAAGGTGATAAATGACCTTTTACATTAATTTCTGCATCTAACATTAAAAAATCTTTATTTCGAAATGCATATTTTCTATCACAAAAGAAAACAAGCAAATGACAACCTGGTTATATAATTTCACTGCTATAAAGACTGAAGAGTGCTTAAGATAAACACTAAAGATATCATTATCAGTATATATTTATGTCATAAGTGGAGCTGAACAACTACTTCAATTAAACTTAGTTTAGTTAATTTTCCACAGGGTTGTAAAGGTCTCTGAAAGTACTAAGATTTATTATTTCTTAATGCAATAAAACAAAAAAGTAAGGCTGTATTTTTGTATGCATGAATATAATGTTTTTTCACCCACTTTGCCTCAGAAACGCTACTAATTAATTGTTTTGACTGAAGAAATAAATCAGCAAAACAAATGCAATTTGATGTCTAATGCTAAAAGGAATTATCTGGACGACTGTACCCTAGAATGTGGTCTTATTTTAGAAACTGAAAAAGATTCAGAAACATGGTTTGTCTCAAAAGTCAGTGGATTAAGCAAGGAAGATGTTTTCGACCAGTAAGATAAAACATACAGTGAAACTGAAGACTGAAAGTTTTTTTCTGAGCAAAACTACTGTCCTCTGGTTTGAAGAAAAATGGTCTTCAGAGGCAATAGAAGGCATGTTCTATCTATCAATCAATCAGTCATTTGCCTGATCAATGTCTTTCACTCCTTGAAGAAATGACAATACACAAGACTTAGCTGAAGTGGAACAAATGTTCACTTGCTCATCTTTAATGTAAATGTACCTTATGGATTGTTGATCTTTCCAGAGACTGCTGCTGTGTTGATTAATTGCTAATGAATGCTAATGAAGGAGTGAGGTGAATATACACAGTGATGTATTTAAGTGATGATTGATTGGATTTAACACTAGCTGTCAGGAGAGTACTTAACCACATGCACAACAAGTCCATAAATATGCACAGAACTGTTAGTTGTCTTCCTGCATGTCTCTCTGGTCTTTTAAGTCGATCTGCGACAGCGAGAGAACTGCCCCTCTAGACTTTCACTGCTGAAGTAAATTCATTCCTTAGGAAGGACATCACCTCTCAATGACAGGTTTTAATTAAACATTGATGATTAGTGCACAGTTGCATGACAAAATGTCGCTTGCCAACTTCCCTTTTAAAAGAAAAAGTAAATTTTTAGAAAATTTTAATGATAAAAAAATGCTTAGAGACCCATGAAAATAGAAAGTCTCTGCTCATGAGAGATCCAAAATACAGAGGGGACATTAGGATTAACAAAAGAAATGTCATTTCCAATTTAAGAAGAGCAATTCTATATTATTTCTTTATGAGATGGAGGAAAATAAATTGAAACAGCAAACTTTCTCTATCAAGTGATACACAACTTGTTAGAAATTTCAGTGACTAAGAAAAAAACCAGCTACTGACCAAATAAAGAGAGTGAGAGAACTTTTTGCCTGGGTCAAGTGCAAGGGAGGAGAGAATAGGAGGTGGAGGATGCAGTAGAGCAGACCCTGGAGCCAGGATGGGAGATGCTTTGTGGAGACTGCTGCCAGCTCAGCATAAATTTCCTGAGTGAGGAGCAGGAGATATTTTTGTCATTTCAGTTATAAATGCTCAGTGTTCAGCAATCAATACCCAAATTCTCTTGTGCTTATGTCTTTGGAAACACCTGCCATAGCTGCAGGGGAATCTGTCCCAAACACTAGTCTCTGGTGCATTCAATACAATGATAATGACCCTTTAAAATGACCTTTCAGAACTCAAGTTAAAATTCCTTGCTTCAAAAGCAGTCCTTTTTCAATAATAAATATATCCTTCACACAGTTAAACTAAAGCTAATCAAGCTGTTTATTTTATATAGGCCACAAGAAAGGAATAGATAGAAAGAGTTATTTCTAAATACTTTGGGGCACTCACATATTATCATGGTTATAATTTTCAACCCCCTTTCATTTACAGTCCTTGAGCACTTTCTTGTAGGTATGCAGACCCTTGTGAAGATAATTTGAACCTACCAGTAGCTAACAGCTGGCTGTTGAGGGTGGTTCTATACTTGCAGGAATAAGAACTGAAATTCTGAAATTAGCAGAAGTATATTCAAATATTTCTAATGATTCATAACATTTAATTTAGAGTTAGCTTTGTTCCTGCTGCTGAAATTTATGTGTACTAAGTTGAGCTGGCATCTAGGTTTAAGAAATTGGCCTATGCTTCCACGTACCAGATGGGAAGGGAGACAATATGGTGATGGTGAATTTCCACCTGGACAGCTCTGGAGGTAACCATAATTTCTTGCTCTGGTTGTACTTCCAGGAGGCTTTGATTCAGCAACAGGCTTTGGCAGTGAGATGGCAACTGTAAATGGTAGACCTGAACCTTTTGCTAACTGAAGGGAAGGAGAGCATCAGCTGTCCATGTTTTACTGCAGAACGTCTCATTCAGAAGAGGAAAATCCACTTCAGTGATACTCCTATAGGAAAATCTGCATAATGGAGACGTTAAAAAATTGATTTTAACCTTTTTAGGCAAAACAGACAAATGAGGAAGAGAAAGGCTCTATATGGCAAAACTTGCTTCCAAAGTTAACTGTCATCTCAAAAGAAGTTGAATCAGATCAGATGGAAACTGCTTTTAAAATACTGTCTGATCACAATCTTGAATTTTAGGAGATAACCACATGGAGAAAAAAACCCCCAAAAAACTGACTTGATTTAGAGGGATTTTGAGGACCCGGATAATTAATTGGAGAACAATATAAAACAGTTCAGAAAAAAAGGAGGATATTCATAGTGATTAAATGAGAAATTATGAATAATATAAAAAGGATAAGGAAGACAAAAGAACATAAGCAGTTGTCTAGGGTCAGCTGACAAGATGATACAAAGGATCATTTAAATATATTAGAATTGGAAGAAATGTGCAAAAGCTGTTGAAAGTAGGGAAAATCTCAATATTGAAGCAGAGTGGACATAATTCTGTCCTGTAGTTACTAAAAGAAGTAGTCATATCACATGCTGACAGTAAAATGACCTATGTTCCAACAGAAATGTGGAAAGAAAATACTAAACAGGAGTTATTAAAGGTAGATTTTTCAACAGTGACAAACAGAATCTATTTGCATTATGAGGGTTTAGGTGGGTTGGTCTAGGAATCATCTGAATCATTCAGCATGTTTTTCAGTATATTTAGAATACAAGAAAGACCAAAACAATGGACAGAAGTTGTTGAGCTAGAAGAAAAATAGAGAACAAAAAGAAGATAATAGAAACAAATATATTTTCTTAGTCTGATGTCAGTTCCAAACAAAAATGACATACTTTACATACGATACGACTTGGTTAATAAATGATATTACTAAAATCACTCAGCATAGATTAAAAACCTTGCAATTTTAGCTAAGTGACTAGCTATTTTCAAATAAGATTACCCAACTGCTATAAATATATCACATGTATTCACTTTTATAGTGTTTTTGTCTTTTCAGTGTTATTGTACAAATTTTCAACTAAGAACACAGACAAAACCCATAATAGTTGCTACTCTTTAGTTGACTTAAAATTTTTCTGTCTGATATGGCTCAAAATGCAGTTAGGAAGAGTGAGGGAGGGGATTGTAGGTGCCAGAAGAAGTGAAGTGTCTAAAGAAATCAAAAAATTTCCATTTTACTCACGTGTCAGAAAAAGTTTCTGACATATTGCTGAAGAAATCCACATTGACAGAAAGGAAAGTTGAACTCCTTGTTTGGAGTTTGAAAAGTTGACCTGGGTTACACCTGCTGAATTCCCAAGAACGTGTTAGCAGACCTAGCACAGTTTTTTATTCAGTCCTATCTTATTCCTTTTGCTCTATTGCTACGCAAAGATTCTGTAGTGATTCTTGCCACTGCCTCCTTCATTCTCCAGGTAAACACACACATAAACCAGCTTCTCTCAAACACTCTGGCTACCCAAATCACTGTGTAAAAAATCTCATAATTACTAGAGGCCATCATGACTTATGAGGGATTAGAAAATGTGGTAGATTTTTTTAGACCTTATTTAGAAATTTTATTTCAGTTTCATTTTTTTCAGAGGCTACAGAGAAAATGTCTAAAATAGAAAGTCTTTTTAATTAATCTCTTGCATAGAAGAGGTTTGTTGGAGAGGAGATAGATATTTATCTGGATTTGAAATTTTCAGGTTATTTAATGACCCTCAATTGGAGATCCAGGTTTGAAAAACTGCACACAGCATCTGTGATGGAGGAGTGACTTTCAGGCAATCTTAGCTGTCATTGCAGCATTTTTGTGAACTGGGGAGATTTTCAGAGGTGCTGTCTGCAGAGTTTCAAACAGGAGCTGCTTGATATCCCCTTTCTATGAGGACATTACTTTCAATCTGAAGCATGAGATTGAATAAATATGTTGTTGTTTTCCGACAGGAGACCACATGAATCTTTATACTTGTACACATAGAAACTAATTATAATAGTTCAAGAAAATAATTTTGATCACCTTTCCTCTTGTTTTATTAATCTCACAGACCCTTCAGGGAGTACTGCTCGTGTGTAAGATATCCTGTGCAGCAGTGCACTGTTTTATTTTATCCCAACTGTATGAAATCAAGGATTTCTTCTGAGCATAATGTGTTTTGGATTTGTGATAGACCCATGTGTCTCACTGAGAACTGCCAGAAAGTTGCCAGGCTGCTCTGTCTGGGCCCTGTGTCCATGTCTGGATCTACATACTGTCAAGTTCTCTGGTTTTAAACATCCCTGTGATGCAGCACTCTTCTTAGCTTCTCTGGCACATCTCCAGGAGACATGCATTGTGTTTGAAGGTGGCAAGACACAGTCCTGAACAATCTTTCGAAAGAACACTCAGGAATGGGAAGAATGAATCCATCCCACCCAGTGTCTTCAGAGAAGGCTGTATAAGATGGAACAACAAAACAAAACAACATCAAAAACTTTAGGATTAGTTATGTCAAAATTAATTATGTCAAAAATACTCTATTGCAATGGAGTATCAGCAGAGCATGACTTTTTGTACTCATCAGTCAGGTGAGGTAGCATTATCTCTGTGCTGGGGCACAGCTGGGACTGAAGCACAACCCAACCCATGACAGGACCTTCTGTGGCCTCAGCCATGCACTGGCCTGGCAGGGACTGTGTGTAGGTGATCCAGAGGCAGCATGGACCTCATGCACCAAGCCACACGGAAGTATTTCCCGCCACTGATCACCATGCACATGAAGCATTGTTTTGTTGTGGTGTCACTTTATGTTGTTGCAGCAGTTGTTGAGCAGTGATAATCACAGAAAAGGTGCAGCAGAGGGCTCACATCAGCTCCCATCCCATCCTGTGCTCATCAAGGCTGCCTGGAGAGAGGGTAATGGTGCATAAAAAATCTATGTGGTACTTCTCCTCCTGAGTTGGTGTACCAGCTTCTACCATAAAATCATTAACAAAATTAAGACCTCAGCAATCACCCAAGGAAGTTTTGGCAGAAGAAATGGGCAAACACACAGAACATTTACATCATACAGCTGGCCATGACATTTTCTAGTCTGTAGAGGTAGAATCATAGAATTATGAAGAGGAGACTGCGGAGAAACAGCATCATGGTCTATAGCTTTCTCACAAGAGGAAGAGGAGGGGCAGGCATCGATCTCTTCTCTGTGGTGACCAGGGCCAGGACTGAGGGAATGACAGGAAGTTTTGTCCAGTCAGCTTTAGGTTGAGTATTAGGGAAAGATTCTTCACCCTGAGGATGCTCAATCACTGGAACAGGTTTCCCAGGAAAATGGTCAGGGCACCAAGTCTTCCAGAGTTTGAGAAGGATTTGGACAATGCTCTCAGGCACATTTTTGGGATAGTTCCCTACAGGGCCAGGAGTTGGACTTGATGATCCTTGCAGGTTCCTTCCCATTCAGGATATTCTATAATTCTGTGATTCTCCTCCTCAGTTTCTCTCTTGAGACCTTACCTGGAATGCTTCATCCATCTCCAGGCTTCCAACAAAAGAAGGATGTGGACCTGTTGGAGCGAGTCCAGAGGAGGGCCATGAAGATGATCAGAGGTCTGGAGCACATCTCCTCTGGAGATAGACTAAAGAGCTGGAGTTGTTCAGCCTGGAGAAGAAAAGATTCTCAGGGACACCAGGTAGATCTTATAACAGCCCTACATGAGAAGGGTCTGTGAGAAAGCTCAGAGGGACTTTCCACAGGAGCATGTGGTGATAGAACAAGGTGTAATGGCTTTAAACTGGAAAAGTCTAGATTTAAATTAGATATTAGGAAAAAATTCTTTGCTGTGAGGGTGGTGGGATAGTGGAACACAGACATGGATGCCCTGACCCTGGAAGTGTTCAAGACCAGGTTGGAGGGGCCTCTGAACAACCTGGTCTAGTGAAAAATGTTGTGCTCATAGCAGGAAGGTTGGAACTAGATGATTTTTAACAAGCCATTCTATTATTCTAAATCTCAGCTAATTGTCCCTGATATCATCTGTTGAGGATTTTGGATTTACCTTGTCCATGTGTCTTCATAGGGCTAACCAGTCTTGTACTCCCTTTACACTCAAAACCTAATGAACTTTTGACATCTATAGTCCAGTCACAGTGCACAGTTCTTAGTAAAACTACTCAAAAAAGCCCATATTCACCAGTTTCTGAAGCAAATAATTGCTCAGAAAAACAGACTAAAGCAAATGGAAGGAGCTTTCTACTAGAAATACTTCTCAGACTCCCTTTTTCCCAACACCCCCCGTAATAGCATCAATTTGAACATACCCACTAAAGATTTGTTGGTTGCTAATGTAACCCAGTGACACCTTCCTCCTGTTAAAACCATAGCACTCACACAGATCAATAAAGAAATGTTTTTGGCGTCTGGCAAGAAAAAAAATTGCAAAAGCTATTGGGAAACAAATGCACTTGTACCAACTCGGTGTGGGCTTACACATGTTTAAACTGGTCAACACAGGTTAGCTTCTAGATGAAAATCTCTGAGGAGAAGTCCAGGAAGTTTTGTACACAGAGAAGTAACCACATGTTAATGACTGTGATAGATAATACATTTTGTCTGTGAACTTTAGGATGATTTTGTAAAATTGGTCCTATACATGTAGGCATACTGATTAACTATGTAGGGATATTATTTTATCTTGTCCTTCAGGAAACACCACAAAAGAGGAAGAACAAGTCTGGCTTTATGTCACCTGTGCTGCAAGCTGCTGAAGGAATTAGGAAGCTGTTCACGTAAACTAGGATATCTCTGAGGATGATTTCTTAAGTGTCCTTACATTGAGTGTGTTTATTTTGGCCCCAAATATCTATACCTAATTATAAAGGAAGCAAACCTTTTTATTTTAAAAATTGTGTAAATTCCTTACGTACAAACACACAGTGGCCACTGCTGGGTTTTGCTCCTCCAGGACCTTATTGTTAAAGACAGTCTGAGGTTTAAACTGAGTTAATCTCTGTCAACCCTAAACATTACTTGATTTGGGAAAATGCTGCTGTAATCAGAGATAACTTCTAAATGCAAACACCTATCCCTTTCTCTTTGTAGAAAAAAAATCCTTGGAGTTTTATTGTAAAACATAATTTGAAACCATGTGAGATATGAGAAACAATATGAACTCAAAAAAATCAGAAATCTTATGTCAGGTTACACAACTGTGTCAGTAATACTGCAAATGCGAAATGCGCATTTCCTAATATTGATCAATATTGATCACACAGAAGAAGCTAAGCCTATTTGAAATGTTAACCAAGTATATTACGTCCAACTGTTATAAAAAAAATTTCCCCATCCATTAAAATTAAAAGAGACTTCATCATTAACCTAAATGAAAAATGATATCTGATTTAAATTAAAGTTGCAGAGCAGAATCCGTCGTGTTCTGGTGCTGTCTTTAATACTGTTCATATAATATTCAGGTTAGTGCTTCTTTGCTTAGTTTAATATTTTTTTTTTGTTTAAAGATGTTTTTCAAGTGGTTGAAACATCCTCCACCAAATTCAGGGCTGCCTCAAATGCCCCCATTCTCTGAGGGAGTCTTGTTAGAATCAGCTCAGCTGTTGCTGTGTTGCATCAGAAACACGCTAGCTGTTCAAAGTATGTCCCAAAGCCTGAGATTATTTTTTCCTAAATTTTCTGATTCAGTGGGATATTGGACCATAATAAGGACTCCCGTAATTTTCAGCAATGCAAATTTTAAAAAAAGCCATTTCTTTTTGTGCAACCCACATGTGTTAGCTCAACCTGGCACACAATGGAAGACAGTGCATCCCAAGAGCTCGGCCCTCCTTTTAACCATATTCCTGATACCACAGCTGCACCCACTTTGTATATTTGTGAAGTTTTTGGGTATAGATATAACAGCATGAGGTCTAGATTCACACAGTTTATCTAACTTACTGTGGGTGTGATCTGAAATGGTTTTTTAAGTGAATTTTTAGAAGTATTAGTGGATTAGTGTCTGAGTTTTGGGAAAATTTTGGGTTTGGGGCTAAGTGTCACTCTGGTAAAAATTAACCATATGATGGTCTTACAGTCCTTCCACCACTACAGATTACATTTTCCATGTTTTGCTGAAGTAAGCCAGCAATTCTATACAGTTTCCATATTTCCTGTTAGAGAAGAAGTAACTGCTTCAAAAATTTCAGGTCTTTCTTTAACAGAAAAGAAATTCTCAGACTCAAAACCCTTTTATAGCAATACCACTCTTCTTTTGATGAACCTAACAGAGGCCTTCACCTCATTAATATTTAATCTTGGGCTGAAAGTTAATCATGTGATTATTTTCTTTTAATTTACTTCAACTATCCCTGTCATTAAATTGCAGAGGCACAGAAAAGTTTACAGGATTCATTTCAGACCTAGGAAATGGAGAATTAAATGAAATCAAACATAAAAAACTGATGTACTTCAGGTTTCCTTTTCTCCCCCTGCAGCTCAAAACTTAAGATTTCTGTTTTGTTTCATCTGTTCCCTAATTTATTCCACATTATTTTAAAAACAAAATGTGGCAGGTGAGTCATAAGTGGATGGCATAATATTCTTTAGCAGCTTATTCACCCCTGATCATATGAGCCAAATTTACAAAGGGAATATCTGTTAAGTGGTGAGAACATTTTGTCTCATCCAGAGAACAGCATGTCTCCTATGAAGGCTTGTTATCCGAAATAAGGGGCACAAGAAAAGTCACCAACAGTAGTACTTCCAAGTGAGTGAGGTTACTGAGACAAAAAAATGTCAACAGCTGCTCATGAAGAATAATCTAAAATGCATTAATGTAAGGATGGACAGGCACTCTTTCATCATCATGTAAGATTGCATCTTTAAAGGAATATCTGTATGAAATAAAAATAAAATTACCAAACATACTATAAGGGAATAGCCTGGATTTTCTGAGGTTGATAGTTTCTGTCAAATTTTTTCTGGCTTGTTAAAGTCAACCTCTCTGTCCTACTTCTCACCTACTGTGTCTCTGCTTGTGTTTCAAACCTCATTGACCACAGTATTAATGGCAAGCTACATTTCTTGTCCCATAGCTCCACCTCATTTTTCACTCTTAAGATTTAAAACATGTTGTCAAGACAAAGGGTATTATCTGGTTTTACAGTTCCCTAAGCTGATTCAAAACATGGCAATGCAGCCAGGATAGCTGGGTGTCCGCTGCTACCCTGCCTTTATACTAATTTACAGCATCAATCACCTTAGACACTTGTCATTTCTATTATACACAGATGGTCTTTCTAGACCAGTTATTAAAAGTCAGTTACAATAGGGGAAACATAAATATATTTTAGGTCTTTACCATACGGAATTGCTATCATTAAAGCTAGACACTGAATAAAAATATCCTTCCCACAACTAAAGACATGGAGGATTCAACTTTCTCTTTTAGAAGTTACACCTAACCTGGATCAGGTATTCAATACACTTCTGTCTCTGTTCTTTTGATCTTCATTTACTTAATCAAAACCAACTGTTTTCTCCAAAGAAGAGCACAAGAAAGAAATATTGGTTTATTAATCTTTTCCGAAACTGACACATTCTTGAGCTGAGCACAGTCTGAACTCAGAATGATTTACATTCTTGTTTATTCCAGAAAGGCTTTATACTTTCCCATCACTTCCCTCCTAACAGTCCAAAAGATTTTCAAAGTGATAAAACTTTCATCTACTGAGCAGGTGAAGTTAAGCATATTCATATTCTATTTTCAAGACTAGGCTCATCCTTTTCACAGATTTTTTTTCTGATGAATTTGAAAAACAAAAGAAAGAACACAGAAATAAATGGACAGCATTATATTTTTTTCATTACTTCCATTTTAAAAATCTTTGACATTGAATATAAATCCATTCCGTAGAAGGTACAGGACCAAAGTTTGAGATCTTTCATCCTCAGGTGACACTACTGAATGCAGAAAGCTCTTATAAATTAGCAGTTCAGTACCATAAGAAATCTTAGATTAAAATCTATACACAATATGTTAGCATGGCTTTTCTGCAGCCAGTGACTTTTGATGCTTGGTAAACAAATAGCTTAGTAGCACAAGATATTGCTTTGTATATTATAAAATAATTTGGATATAAAAGGCACTTTTGTGTGCTGATGCTTCTGCAGCAGTTAATTGCCTGGTAAGTTTTCCTGGAACTTGGGACAACCAGTTGCTGTCCAGGCCCTTTGCACTGACTGCTGTCTGATTGTGTGTGTTTGTGCTGCTGCTGTGTCCCCATGTCACCCTGACTCAGCATGAGTTTTGAATCCAGGATAGCACAGATGAAATGCAAGGAGGGCTCCATTTCCAATGCATCATTCACTGGCGTCCCCCTCTGAAGCCAGTGTGAAGATTTGATGTCTGCAGGACAGGACATGCATTGCTGTGTGTGGGGCCACGTGACTCAAATCAGAAGGCTGATCAGGATACATATGCATATCGAAGGCTTACGTGGAATTTTACTACCTAAAATTCCTAGCTACCTAAAAATGAAGGAAGTTAGTAAAATTTAATTAACTGAGAGTACTAGCTGCCTCTCTAGACTTTTCCTCTCCTTCCCACAACTGTGCATTTGAAGGAACTTAACAAGAAGTTATATGGTCCGACCCAGCACAGTCAATAAAGAAAGCCAACTCCCTACAACTTGCTGCCATGTCTTCTTCCATGTCGCCTTTGAGGGAACGTAACAGAGACACATGAGAGGTCTCTAAATCTGTTGGTACAATGGTAAATTTCTTGCTCTTGTTTTCTTTCAGCTCACTGTCCAAGTCACAAGAAGCTCATTTAAAAATTTGTCTTTAATTTCCCAATATAAAAAACGTGCTTTGCTCATCTAATTCTAGATCAGGGCAACACCATTCAGTCAGCCAGTGAGGTCTCCCATCCGCACACCCACTCTGACCCAAATGGGGAGCAACACGTCTCGTGTTGGTGCAGGAGAGTCGCAGAGGATCAAAGGCAATGCTTGGCAAATTCTGCAGTGCCAGGGAGGGATGCAGGTAGGAAACAGCCAGCAGCCTCCCTCTGTGCCAAGACGACTGCAAAAGGGGAAAAAGGACCAGGAAAGCTAGTTACTCCTAGTGCTACTATGGGAAGAGGATAAATCTAATTTCTTCCTGCTTCCCTTCTTTAGAAATATTTCTACCCACAGCTTGAGCCAAAGTAAGGCAGAAAGAAATGAAAACCCTCCAGCAATGCGTGGTCTGTCCCAGTGAAGGAGACAGTATTCCCATGTCCAGCAAGGCTGAGTGAGGTCTCACTGGTTCAGGTGAGACTTCAGTACTTCTAGTGGCAAAACACACCAGTGATGACTTAAGAACTACCCCGCAGTTTAGATTACGGTTTCCAGTATTGGGCAGTAAAAAAAGGGACGTATCCAGTTAATAATAACATGAGTTGTGCTTCTATTCACCGGTAGATATTCAGGGTGCAGATTTAGTTCTCAGTTCCTGAGAGATTTACAAGTCACAGTGCAGACTTTCTCCCAAATACCTGAAGGATTCCTGTCCACTAACAAATAACTTGGAAAAAGTCCGGGCTAAGTTGTCACAACTTCCAGGACATGAATAGCTAGGCCTGGTGTCAATGCACATTGCTAGCATGTTTTCTGATTAAATCAAACTTTGGGCAGCTAGAGTTGTAAAACAGGCAATGAACCTTTTATAACATATCATAAATAAGAATGCTCATGCTGACTGACTGAAATGGGCACTTCTTCATACCTCATATTTTGTGATCTATTTGGCTCCTGCACTCCTTGCTTTACAGCTACATCAACTGCATATTTACCCCCACTTAGGGAGGAAGGAAGGAAGGAAGGAAGTTTTCTAGAAGTATTTAGTATGCAAGCCTCTTAAAGTCTGGAGGTTACTACTCTCAAATATTGCATACACATCATTTATTATTCTATGCTTGTGACTTTCAGGTGGGTTTGCGATGTGGTATACTAGGAACACAAGAAAAGTTACCAAAAACTAGCGCAATTCAAAGGCATGAATTTGCTTCCTCCTTCCTCACTCTTTCAGTTCACTTTCTGGAAACACTCATTGAATTTTTTCATTCATGGGCATGCTCTTAGATCTAGGCAGTTATTTACAGGCACATCCGTGACACTCATTACTGGGATTTCAGCAGCCCTGAGAGGAAGGCATGCATTCATCCCCTCACTGAGCAAAAGACAACCTTAGCAAGGGGTAGATTAGGTACCTTGCCCTTAGCCCCAGCCAGACACTCTGACAGATGCTCTTCCAGAAGCCCCAGTCTCTGCACAGTTTCAAATGTGATGAGGCAGAAGGACTGTGGGGTGGGACTGAGCATGGCTTTAGCCCAGAAATGGGAGAAACACCAGGAAGAGCCAGTTGAAACCAGTGCTGTTGAGATCAAGTCAGCTGAATCATCTTAGCTTGCTCCAGACCCTAGATCTCACCAGGTCTCTGCCAGACCTCAGAGTGTACCTAAAGAAAGTTAAGTGGACATCAGAAATTAGGGGACCCCCACTTCAGTTCTAGCAGAGTAAAGCAGGTGATATTTGTCCTGGTAGTGGCGTGTGGAGGACACTAGCCAGCCACTGAAAACTACACAGGGGAGAGGAGTTCTGTTGTCATCCTTGGAGTGAGGACCAGTCAGGGGAAGTTTATGTAACTTATGTTACATTCCTCTTGTTCCAAACTTGTGGTGATGGGCAGAGACACTTGCGTGCGTGCACGAGTATGTACCCAAGTTACTTCAAAAGTACCGAACAGATTTTGTATTTCATTGTAAGATTTCCCCTGGCACTGACAACTTGTATGACAATTTCCAGCCTGGATTGGTGTTTAATGGCCACATTTTTAAACTGTTAAACAAAAAAAATTTTACTGAAAACACAGACTGTGTTGAGTTTGCATTGCCAGATTTTGGTAGTGGGGTGCTACAGGGGTGGCTTCTGTGAGAAGTTGCCAGAAGCTTCCTCCATGTCCAGCAGAGCCAATGCCAGCTGGCTGCAGGACTGATGTGCCAACGGCCAAGAAAAGTTATTGTACAGATGTAATTGAGGCCAGAGAAGAGCAGGGTGAGAATATGTGAAAGGAACAGCTCTGCAGACACCAAGGTCAGTGAAGGAGGAGGAGGAAGTGCTCCAGGTACCAGGATTCCCCTGCAGTCCATGGTGCAGACCATGGTGAGGCAGCTGTGCCCCTGCAGCCCATGGGGGACCAGTGGAATGCAGAGATCCACCTGCAGCCTCTGGAGGAGACTCACACCAGAGCAGGTGAATGCCTGAGAGGAGGCTGTGAACCCACGGGAAACCTGTGCTGGAAGAGGCTCCTGGCAAGAACCTGCAGACCTGCATAGAGAGGACCTCACACTGGAGCAGGTTTCTTAGTAGGACATGTGACCACGTGGAGGACCCATATTGGAGCAGGCTGTGCCTGAAGGACTGCACCTGGTAGAAGAGTGGCCCACATTGCAGTAATTTGTGAAGAACTGTCACCTGGGGGATGGACTCCTGTTGGAGAAGTTCATGGAGAACTATCTCCCGTGGGAGGAACCCCATATTGGAGCAGGGGAAGGACTCCTCTCCTCGAGCAACAGCAGAAAAAACATGTGATGCTATAACCCCCATTCCCTGTCTCCCTGCACTGCTTGGGGGGAGGAGGCAGAGCTGGGAAGAAGCGAGGGGCAGGGGAAAGGTATTTTTAAGGTCTTGTTTTACTTCTCATTATCCTGCTCTGAATTTTTTAGTAATAATTTCAATTAATATCTCTAATTTGAGCCCATTTCGCCTGTGCTGATTTTTCGTGAGTGATCTCTCCTGGTCCTTATCTCAACCCAGAAACCCCTCCTTACATTTTCTCTCCCTTGCCCGGCTGCAGAGGGAGTGATAGAGAGGCTTTGGTGGGTGTCTAGAATTCAGCCAGTGTCAACCCACTACACAGACACAGCTCGAACTCTAGCAGCACTTGTGAGCTCTGCCTTAATTAGCACAGCACTGTAAAAATCACAGCTTTCTGCCTGTCACTACCACGCAAGGTCCCACTGAGGCTGCAGGACAGGTCAGTGTGTGGGGAGGATCAGAAGGAGAGTGACAGTGCACATCTGAGCTCCCGTGGTTTCAATTGCAGAGATTATTAATGTGAGAAAGCCAGAATGATGGAAAATGGCCCAAGTTTCAGTAGAATTTATAGCCTTTAGTTCCGATGTCCCTCAGCCCTGACCAGCTGTTACACACCTGGAAGTGGAATACTGAAATATTCTCCTTCAACTTATCTGTCTTCTTCCTTGTGAGACTAATGACGGACAGAGCAATGCGTAGCGTAATTATAGAGGCCCGCTTGCAGACAACGAATTTCATGCAGAAACACTACACTCTGCTAAAAACATTTTCCAGACAATACAGTATCTTAAAGCTACATTATACCAATAGCAGAGTTTTGCTCCTACAGGATCAGCATTTTGAATTTTCTTTTTATTTCTTTATGTATATAAAAATATATCTATATATGTACAAAAAATGACAGACTAATGAAAATGAAAGTAATTCATACTCTAAAAGTAATTCCTACCTCAAAATTGTTAAAGCATGTGTAAAATGTTACTTGAGACATTTTATTGAGTGCAGGGTATCCTGTGTCTCCTATGGATCATTTAACAGTCTCAATTTTAAGGCATTTCCAGGGATCATCCAAAACTGAGGCACCCAAATTATTACAAATCTGTATATAATTTGATGTCACATAGAATCACAGAATTATAGAATAGTTTGGTTTGGATGGGATCTTTAAAGGTCATCTAGCACAACGCCCCTGCAATAAGCAAGGGCATCTTCAACTAGATTAAATTGCTCAAAGCCCCATCCAACTTGAACTTGAACATTTCCAGAGACAGGGCATCCGCAGTTTCTCTGGGCAACCTGTGCCAGATCCTCTTATTACTTTTCCAGAGATCACTGAAGACTGATGCTCTTGAGTTAGAAAGACGCCTCCCTTTAGAAGCATTTTCATGCTCTGTTACATGTGACAAAAATCTTTGTCCTCTCATCATCATTCATCACAGGCTGGATATCTGTATTTCACTGAATCTATGCAATACATTTTGTCCTTGCACCCTCTAGAGTATGTAAACTAGAAAAAAGCATGTTTTAATAGGAAAGAATTCAGAAAGAGATTTTTGTCCCATTGAAGTCAAGGAAAATCTTGCAGAGTTTTCCCTTAAGTTTAACTTTTTCCCTACAAGTTTAACTGAATAATTTTGAATTTGTTTGAGCATAATATTTATCTGCTGGTGACAGACACTGGAACTGGAAGAAAGACAAAAGAGAGGATTATTTTTTTATATTTAAATCTGCTGTCATTTTTGTAGGTAGGAATTCCATTAAATTATGTTGCCTGAACAACATAATGGCATTTTTTGATGGATTTACTACATCACTGGCAAGGGAAGAACTATGGATGTCATCTATATGAACTTATATAAGGTCTTTGACATGATCCCTTACACATCCTTCTCTTTAAATTGGAGACATATTGGTTTGATGGGTGGACTGTTTGGCAGAGGAAAAATTGTTTGGATAGTCACCTCTCTATGGAGGTGGTCAAGGACTCAATGTCCAGATGAAGCCCAATAACAAGGGGTGTCCCCTAGGGTTCTGTGTGGGCACCGGTACTGTTTAACATTCTCATCAATGACAGAGAGAGTGGGATCACACGCACTCTTGGCAAATTTGCAGCTGAGTGATGTGGTTGCCACACCTGGGGAATGGGATATCATCCAGAGGAACCTGAACAAATTCAAGAAGTAGTCCCATGAGAATCTCATGAAGTTCAACAAGGCCAAGTGCACCTGGGTCAGGGCCACCCCTGTCATCAATACAGGCTGAGGATGCAGAGATTGAGAGCAGCCCTGACAAGAAGGACTTGGGGGTGCTGGTGAATGCAGAGTTGGACATGCCCCTGCCCATGGAGGGGAGTTGGAAGCAGGTGCTGTTTAAGATCCTTTCCAACCCAAACCATTCTATGATGATTCTGTGGTGAGAAAATATGTGATAGGAACAGAACTGTAATCACTCCCCAATGTGCCTTCACTTGATATATGAGGTACCCAAGTAAGAACAGTCGTACATAGAACTGTTACATGCTGTATCTTTGTTCTTGAAGGAGAATCATGTTTTCTCTTTCTTCCCTCATCTTAGATATCCTTTAACATCTCCAAATGTGCTTACAGTTTCTTCTCTACCTTTGGTAAAACCAGAGGATTTTGAAATTAACTTAATACAAATGCAGAAAAAAAAGTGTTTTGTATGTATTTTGAGCCATTACTAGCTGTTTGTTAAAGACTTTTTATGCCTTATCTGAGATCTTGAAATAATATATTTAATAAAATCATAGCAATGACTCACAGCTTCTCTAATAGAGTTGTTTTCATTTATGTTGTATACAGAAACTGCTCTGTTAACAAAAACCATATATAAATAAAGTAGCTTCAGAAAGGACTGCTGATTTGTATAAGAAAACCCTGGACAATTAGGAACTAATGTCTGTAAAATATTCTGCTGCCACAAGACACAAACAAACTTATTGAAGACAGACACTTCAATGAGAGTTTTGTTGAGGCCAGCTTTATAAATAGATGCTCAATAATAGCAGACCAGATGTTCAAAATGAATTGTCAGGGAAGGTTTTTTGTAACCAAGCTGAAGAAGGCCATCAAAGCAATTGTTTCACAACTTCAGATCACATTCTGAGCCTGTTAGCCTGCTGTCAAATGATGTTCTTGGAGATGATGAAGTGCTCTCTTCTGTCAGAAAAGTCAATGCCACTTTTGGAAGAGTGACTGAAATAAAAGATTGGATTGAGATTCGTTATGGAGCTGAATGTAAACAGAGCACTTTGTGCTTCCATGGTGCTTCTTTAGAGATGTGACTCTTGCAAGCCATACTGATGAGCTATCATATGGTATTGCATCCACTAGTTTACTCATGTGGGCAGATGTTGGGTCGTTGTAACAGGAAACAGAATTTCCTACAAAGAAAAAACCAAGAAAAATGATGTGACTTTTGTCTTCCATGAATGTAGACACCTGAAAGTCAAGTGTCTAATTTAAACACCAGGTTCCTCATGTAGTTACTGGAGAAAAAGTTGCCTCCAAAGGGTCATTGGAGAGTTGTTAGTCTCTAATGGTTATAGAAGCTAACTATTTTATGTGTCAGCGATGTGACCTTATCCCAAAAGCCAAAACTCAGAGGTACATCTGCTAATATCTTTTCCTTTAAGGAACTCTACAAAATCACTAAAAGAAATTTGTATCTGAAAAATGGAGATCTCTTATGAGCACACATATTTTAAACAGACAAAAATCCAGATGAGCTGGGTAAAACTGAATTGAAACAAATGGATTTGAACCAACTGTCTCTGCCCTGTCCTGCGTTCCCTGTATCGCAATTCATTTCTTCCAGAGTTTCCCTTAATCCAGCAATTTTTATCTGAGTTTCCAAGTTCCAACAAATTCTAGAAAATATTTTATGAGTCCTTTGGAGAAGTGTCTTTCTTTCCATCACCTTTAAAACTGTGTGTTAGCTTCCCGTCTGAACTCAATTTGTCTATCCCATGTTCTACTTCAAAGTTTTCCTTCTTGGGCAGTATTTGGTTGCTCTATAGTAAAGAAAGGTTGCCTCCTTGCTCCAGAAGTTCCACTTAACCCAGAGTGAAGGAGCCAAGAAAGGTAAACCAGTAGCCCTCTTCCCTGTTTTTCTACTTTACCAGGAGTTAGGTGAGAAAACAATTTGCATTTGATTTGCATAAGCAGAATAATACTACTTAACTCTGGATTTGCATGTGGAACCAAACAACAAGATTTCCATGGGAAAACTGTATTGTTTGTGTGCATGCCTGGTATTTTCCTTCCAATCTCGTAACAAGTTCCACAGACAAACTCTTCAGCATGTAGGGAGAAGTACTTAATTTACTTGCTTTAAATCTGGCAATTTTATTTGATGCTCTTTGAAAAGAGTAAGAATATTTTGGGAAATATTGAATAAATATTCTTCATTCTTCATCACCATATTACTTGTAATTTTATGTATCTCAGTCATATCACTGTTAAGTCATCTGTTTCCTGAACAAAGTCATTGTAGTCTACTAAATCAAAGACATGAGAAGAATCATAGAATCAATCAAGGTTGGAAGGGACCACAGTGGGTCATCTGACTCAAACTCCCTGTCCAAGCAGGGTCATCCCAAAGCACATGGCACAGGATTGTGTCCAGATGGTTCTTGAATATCTCCAGTGAGGGAGATATTCAAATTCTCTGAGCAGCCTGTTCCAGTGCTCAGTCACCCGCACAGCAAAGAAGTTAGTTCTCATTTTCGGGTGGAAGTTCCTGTGCATCTGTTTCTGCCCATTGCCCTTATCCTATTGCTCAGAACCACTGAGCAGAGCCTGGCTCCATCCTCTTGACATCCTCCCTTCAGATACTTTATACACTGAGGTCCTCTAGTATACTATATACTATATACTATAAGCCCTATATGAGCTTCACTAGGGCTGAGTAGAGGGGCAGGATGACCTCCTTCAACCTGCTGCCAGTGCTCTTCCGAATATACCCCAGGATATCTTTCACCTTCTGGGCCACACAAACGCAGTGCTGGCTCACAGACAGCTTGTTGTCCACCAGGACCCCCAGGTTCTTCTCCACAGACTGGTCTCCAACAGGTTGACCTCCAGCCTGTCCTGGTGCCTGGGGTTATTCCTCCCCAGGTGCAGGACCCTGCATCTGCCTTTGTTGAATTTCAGGTGGTTCTTCTCTGCCCATCTCTCCAACCTGTCGAGGCCCTTCTGAAGGGCTGCACAGCCCTCTCGGGTATCGACCACTCCTCCCAGCTTTGTGTTGTCAGGGAACTTGCTGAGGAGGCTTCTGCCCCTTCAACCAAATCACTGATGAATAAATTAAACAATACTGGGACCAGTACTGAACCTGGGGGGACCCCACCAGTGACAGGCCTCCAGCTAGACCCTGTGCCACTGATTACACCCCTCTGGAATCTTCCATTCAGCCAGTTCTCAATCCACCTCTCTGTGCACTCACCCAGTCCACCCTTCCTGAGTTTGCCTGTTAGGATGTTGTGAGAGACAGTGTTGAGAGCCTTGTTGAAGCCAAGGTAGACAATTTCCCCGGCTCTCTCTGCATCCATCCAGGTGGTTGTTTCATCATAGAAAGCTACCAGGTTGGTCAAGCATGATTTACTTTTAGTGAATCCATGCTGTCTACTTCCGATCACCTTCTTGTCATCCATGTAGATAGTGATGGCCTCCAGAATGAGACACTTCATCACTTTTTCAGGGATTGAGGAGATGTTGACTGGCCAGTAGCTTCTTGTGTCCACCGTCTTGCCCTTTTTGAAGACTGGGCTGACCTATGTTTTCTTCCTGTCCTCAGGCAGCTCTCCTGATCTCCACAACCTTTCAAAGATCATCATGAGTGGCCTCACTATGGTGTTGGCACAAGTGCTAGAGTTTCACTTATTGCTAAAAGGCAATCATGCATCAAAACAAACACAAAATTAATACTAAATGTTACCCATAGTTATGGAAGTCTGAGGATCCCTGGAGGTATTTAAAAGATGTTTAGATGTGGCATCTAGGGACTTGGGGTAGTGGTGGACTGGCAGTGTTCAGTTAGTGACTGGACTCTATGATCATAAAGATATTTTCCAGCTGAAGTGATTTAATGATTCTCTGACTTCATGTCTTCTCCAGGTAGCTTGGATCTTAATTTTAAAACCTTCTCCTAGGGAAAGCAAGAAAAGTTTTACATACCACTGTTAGCAATAAATAAATAAGTGCTGTATAGTGCAGTTGACTGAATGCCATTGTTCTTTTTCAGCATTATTCTGCCATATGTTTAGAGTCACTGGGACTGCAGTGCTGTGAATACCAACCACACAAGCTATCAATTAACTGCTTCTGAATGCCTCCATATTGTTGCTATACATCACTGTGGCTCCTCTAACCTTTGCAAGATGTTTTCTTTAGTCTTTTTGAACAAGATTTGGATACTGTTGATAATTTGAAGCCCAGCCATTATAGTGACACTATGGGAACATATTCATGGCCTCAAATTCCATTGTAGTAGATTTTGCACAGATCCAGGTGTGGATACAGAATTGCTCCCAACCACACACAGTTTAAAAACTAAGTTAAAATACTTCAAAACCACAAAAAGTGAGATTCTTCTCAGTAGTTTCAGATAGTACAGCTGGACGTATTGACATGTGAGCTAGTGAGTCCCAATTTCCTTTGCAACCAGTGAAGGGAAACAGGTACTTTATGTATCAACTCATCAGATCTGATTGGGCATTGCTTTGTTTCTTTCTATCCACTAAAGACAAGCCAAAGCGAGCTGTTTCACATGTCTAGAGATGCCTGCGTCTGGTCAGATATAAACCATACACACAGACATAGTGATCAGAAAGATGGTGAGAGTCTCAGTGGGGTGCTACAGAAGTAGGTTTTACAGAAAAAAAACCCCTCCTTTCAAGTGGCTCAGCAGGTGCTTTGGGGAGGTGTTCATGAGGTGTTCATCATATCTCTGAGAAAAGTCAGAGTTTTCATTGAGAAATAAAATTATGGGATCTATATGAGAGTCTTGGATGATAGGCAGTAAATGTTTCTTAGAGAAGTTAGAAGAAAAGACTCTGCAAGAACAAGTTACGGTATGGAGTGGGGAACTATAGACATCACAACAGAAAATCACATCCATTTAAGAGCAGCATAGCAATATTGTGCCAATGAAAAGCAGTTGTGGAGGTTGAGAAACAAGTTTACAAGGAAGAGATCTAAGAGATGTGTTTTAGCTGTGTTCAGCTTGGCCTGATTGTTGAATTTTAAGAGCCATGAAAAGGTTTTCATTTGAACATAGGGAAATAGACTTGGAGTAAAGACATACCTTTTTGTCACAGACACATTTGCTGGTTCACAGATGAGACACAGCAAAAAGTGAGAAGAATCGAATCAAAAGTATTATAAAAAATAAGGCCTTACTGAACACCATTCTACTCTTCCCAGTATGGAGGAGAACAAGAAAATCTTCCAGAAGACCTCCAGAACAAGCGGTTAAAAAGAAAATGAAACAAAGAAAAGCCTTACTGAAGCTAAAAAAATGATGAGCTTTTCAAAAGTATGGGCTCGTTTGTGTTCAAATCCAAGGCAGCCAGACTGGCATAAGGGAGAAGTGAAACTCCACACCACAGCTGGAGCTTAAAGGGGAACAGAGAAAGAATGGGCAGGGGCTGAAGAGGCAGGTTGGTGTGAGTGAACAAAAGTTAAACTGCTTGTATGGTTATGGGAAAAGAGCCAGAGTATACTGAGGAGCAAAATAAGGAAGGGAATGGGCTAAGATCGGAATACTGGAACAGCAGAGGAGTGAGAAGAAAAGGCATAGAGGATCTGCCTGCATTATGCAAGGCAAAGGAAGGGAAGGTCAGGGTGTATTTTGTGTTTTGTATTTATATATTAAATGTATAATTTTTCTTTGGGAGAAATGGAGAAATGTAGTGTAGGCAGAAAGAGATAAAAGCAGAAATGGGGAAGGAGTAGAAAAGTGAGTGACAAGTGGTGAAAAGACAGCTGCTATTACAGGTGTAGGCACAGAGGAAATAGCAATTTATCTCTAAAAGTGACAGAGACAAGAAGTTGTCTGAGATGAGATCTAGAACAAAGTAAGCAGCAGTGCTTTACAAGCCATTTTTAAAGGCCATCTTGTAATTTTTGTTGTGATACCTTGAGACAGATGAAATGCATTTATAATTTGATAATTCAAAAGGACACTAAAAGTGTAATCCTAATGTACAGTTCATTGGAGTACTAAAGGAAACATCAGCAAAGCTGTATTATTATATTTTAAATTGGCAAAAATACACAAAAATACAAGTGGTCACAAAACTTCCATTAACTGAGATTTAGGCTAGACGGGTACTTTGATCTTCCTGATTATAGTTTTTTAGAGAGTCAGGTCTAAAATCTAAACTGACACACTACTTATTTCTGTGATTGAAGAAAGTGTATCCAGTACTTTAAAAAACACTTATGTACTTTAATAGTATAAAATGTTAAAAACACTTTTTGTTTGAAAAGTTCTTCCAGAAAAATCTTCAAATCCTGGTATCCTATGAATACAGAAGTTTCAGTCATTTCACTTCAGTAAAGTGTTAAAGAGCAGAGCTATACAGGTCTGTTTAATGCATATCTGTAAGGTATTTCACTCGATGCAATACTGGTTGGAGTGGTTAAATCATACTGTGAATTTTTGGATGCAAATGACTTTTGTCACTAAGAAAGCCAAAGTCAAAATCAAAACTATTTTAAGAGTGCTGGTTTCAGCATAACCATCTTGGGTCCCAGCTGGCAAAGGCTCTTTGGAAGCAGGTTGAGACACTCATTCTATGAGAAAAACAGATTTAAGTCCCTCTTCTGTCTGATTTAGAGGGGTAATTCTGGGTGACTAATGGATGCTTCTGGCTGAGTACCCTCCAGCAGTTCCTGAAAGGCTTGGCTGTTTTTATTCAAGCTAGGAACATTTCTTTTCTGAATTTCAAAATGTTCAAAACAGCTTGATAATAAGTAGTGACAAACTGTTAGATCACATACAGAAGACTCAGGCTTATTTATTTTTTCATTTAACAGGTCAAATCCTAGAGATTTGGATATTACTTTCCAGAGATGAAAATCTTGTTTCTTCTTCATAGGAATCTTCAAGCATTATCTAGATTCCCTAAATAGAGAGAAGTCAGAAATGCACATGTGATTACTTCTGATCCATTCTCAAAAACATGAAAAAAAGCAGTACAAATCTCACAATCTAAACAATATCTTCTTCCTTTTAAGAAAGTATATTCACATCTTCAATCATGGTCAGCAACTCTAAGTAGCTGGTGCCCAGAGCTAAGAAAAAATGTGTTTCTATAACTGTATAAATTAGAGCAAGAATGATTGTAATTGCCTACATTCACTGCCAAGATGTTTGGCAGGTCTACATTAGAAGATTTTTAAAATCTTAAGAAGGCAAATTGTTGCCATTTAGGAAAACAATTATTACCAAGTTTTGGACATTGCAAAAGAAAACAAAGTTTTGTTTAAATTATATTTTTCTGAAATATAACATGATTTAACAAGTGAGGCACACAGAACTTATCAATTATCTGTTGTGGGAAAAATATAATTTAAGAATAATCTCTAAGCAACATCTGCCTTGTACATACCTGTAAGTTACCTAAAAGCCCAAGAATCTAAAGGCTGACGTGATTTATGCTAGTTAATGACAAGTCTTTAAAAAGGCTTCTTTCTCACTTAGCATGATTTATTCAGAGGTCTGAGGGTGCTACAAGGAGAAGGAAGGGCATAATTATTTCTCTTTTACAGCTGAGGAAGAAAAAGAAAGCAGAAACACTGTGACATATCCACCTTCCTGGAAAGGTTTAGGGGAAGGCAGTGTGGAGAAAAACTCTGCTCTTGTGTCTGCAGCTAGGTTCATCCCCAGAATAGTCAGATTTTACTGGAGCTGAATAACTGCTGAGTAGTGCATTCACAACTATGCACAAAAAATGCTAGTTCCTGATCTGATTCAGCTGCTTTCCTGCCCTTTTTTGTTGGTCTTGCTTCAATCTATTTTCTCTGCATATGAATGTCGGTGAAGGCAACATCGAGGGATACACATATTCATGGAGGAATAGGAGTTTGAAAAAGTCTACTCATCTTCTGTTTATTATTCATGATTCACTATTCATCATTCACTTTTTTCTCTATTCATAAAGTTTCAGGCATCCAATCAGGAGTGGAGACTGGGATGAATAATGGAAATACACAGTTCACAGATACTCAGGCTGTAATTTGTACAGTCAAATGATCTGATGAACATTTATAAATAACTGAAACAGTACTTTGGGGGCACAAAAGAAAATCTGCCCTCAAGTAAGAGGAAGAGAAATGAATTTGATTATGTCTAGGAGCTCTAAGCAAATAACCAGAATAGATAGCAAATTCCTCTGATATAACCTGCCTTTTTCCAGGAAGAGAGAAGGTCGTTAAGCTATGAAAAACACTCTGTCTTACAACAGTGCAGGACTATAATTTTAACAGTCATCTCTGGGGAGAGATAGACCAGTATCCACAATTGGATTGAGGGTAGCCAAGTCGCAGATCTAACAAAACCAGTGAAAACTTCTGGCGTGCTAAAGTGTTCCTGTCAGACTGCCATTCTAGGGACAGGAGGTTTATATCACACCCTGCTGTTCTGAAGACAGAAATTACTTTTGGTAATTGTAAGTACTTTTGGAGTGCTTTGGTTTGCATTCGTTCCCAGCTGTTCAAGGTAGGGCCACTCCTCAGCTTCTGAGCTGCTGTGTTTGCTCTGAGATATTCAATACTGCACCATTTATTCAAGGGCTCATAACTTTTGGAGAACGGTGGATACATAAATCTTTCCTTCACATTCTAGGTTAAGGGACATGGCAGAAACATTGAGGAACCCCTCTCCAAAAGACAGAAATACACAATGTCCTGAGAAGTAACTTGCTGGTTAAGGCTGGAGCTTGACTCCTTCAATAGTCTGCTGTCCCTGTTTGAGACAACATAAGGAGGAAAATGTCCTCCGAGGGAAGGTAGACTTCAAACAGCCCCTCCCCCACCAGGTCTGGAAAGAAATTCCTCGAAGGAAAGAGAAAAAACTTGTTTCTTTACAAGCACACACACAGAGTGTAGGCAGGCACAGAAAAGAAATTAACAATATTAGATTATAAACCCCTCAGGATGGAGAAACCTGGGTAAGTAGAGAGTCCTCCTGTGGGCTCTGCTCTCTCTCTCCCTGGAGCTGGGGTGCGGTGTGGGGCCCCTTTTTCCAGACTGCGGTGTGGGGGGACCCCCGGCGATTCCGAAGATTTGGTCTGGTGACTTGGACCAGAGCTCAGCTAAAACAGTTCCAGGAAAAAAAAAGAAAGAAGAAAAAAAAAAGTCCCAAGGAAAACTTCCTTGTCTCAGCTAGTGGACTAGCTAAAAAGAAAACAGCAACCAAAAAATTCACTCTCTGTCTCTCGCCCTTGAGAAACAGAGCTGAAAAACTGGCTAAAAGCAAAAAAAGGAAGGAGGAAAAACAACCCTCTCCCTGGCTGCTTGCAGAGCCGAGAGAGTGAGAACTGCCCAAGTCCCCACCGGGGTAGTGTCTGTGTTTGTGCTTGAAAATTCCTGGGTTCAACTCAGAGGCACAGAATTCATGTCTGGCATAAAGACGATAGGGATACCTGGTATCATAGCCACCCCAAGGTATGAACAAATCACAGTGAAGATGAGGAGTCACTGTCTCTGTCAGAAGTCTCTTCTGTGGTTCTGTGGATGAGGCCCAGCTCCCCATCCCAGACTGGCTGTGTTCTTATGATGTCCTATTATTAACATCTACGACTTTAGTGGTTATACAGCCACTAGCTATTTCTTACACTTACAGTAGAATGCTCAGGTCACATGTAAACACTTTTAGCAATCCTACCAGCATTTTGACCCTCTTTAACAGAAAAGATGCAGTCATCCTGAAGGGAGTACATAGGCATTGTGGGGCACTGCAATTTACAGTCCACAATATTATTGTCAGCTATAAGTAATTTGATAGCAATGATGCCAGGCTATGTTAAACATCAAAAATCTACTTTCCTAAACAACTCTTATACCTTTACCCTATCCTTTTCTACAGGAGAGCAAATTGGAGCAACAGAGAGATGAAAAGATCTTGGTCAGTGTCAAAACCCTCTAAGCATCACAGGAAAGTCCTACTATGTAATTGTCTTCATGAACTGAGCAACTCAAACACATTTGAAGCCAAATAGTGAGCAGTATTCAAGCTCATAAAGAAAAAACCCAAATCCAACAAGAAAAAAGTGGAGGTATGTGCTTCAAAGCTTTTAGGACATGGGAGGAATCAGAGAGTAAAATAGTCATATGGGACAGTGTATACTGGTTTACCACTTTACTCAAGGAACTTGTGCATCCTCATGTGTTGGTTTCAGTAAATCCATGGAAGGGTTTCAGGCGTGTCATGGTTTAACCCCAGTAGGCAGCTGAACACCATAGAGTTGCTGGTTCACTGTCCCACCCAGTGGGATGGAGAAGAGAATCAGAAGCATAAAAGTCCAAAAACAAATGATGTAGAAGAAAACCAGTTGTTCACTAGCAGATTACTGATGCCCAGACAGTCCTTGAGCAACGGCAGCCCTGGCCAATCTTCCTTCCCCACTCCATTTTGCCACTGAGCAAAACACCATATGGTGTGGAGTGTGCCTTTGGTCAGTTGGGGTCAGCTGTCCCAGCTGTGTACCCTCCCAACTCCCCATGCACCCCCAGCCTCCTCAGTGGCAGGGCAGCATGAGAAGAAGAAAGGTCCTTGGCTATGCAAGCCTTTGCCCAGCAATAGCTGGAACACCCCTTTGTCATCAGAAGATTTAATCAGAAATCCAAAAGGGTACTCAGGTTGTTGCTTTGTCTATATGTTTTTTAGGAGCTCAGTGAGTTGAAATTTGGTCTGTATTTACAGCTCCTTATGCTTGGGAGATTTCCATTATTTCTACCCAAGGAAACCAATAATGACTTAATCATATCAAGAAACTCCTGAGTGAGAACAGTTGGGGGTGAGTGGGAACTAGTGTTAGAAGCAGATGAAGGAATGAACTTATTGCACAGCAGCCAGAGATGTTTTTTAGCTCTATCTTGATCAGTTAATTCAAGAATCATGCTCAAAACCACTGCCTGCCATTTTTTTTTTATATTTCCTTTTTTTGTTGTTGTTTTGGTTGTTTGGGGTTGGTCAGCAAATTATTTGGCAATCTTCTCTGAGAGGTTAATTAGAGGAGATGACTCAGGAACACTACCCAAGCGCATGAACACGCTGCCTGGTGGGAAGCTAACAGATGTATAAGAAGCTCAGAAACATCTATTTTTCTAACTGGGGAATCTATTTCTCCACAGGACTCAAGTTCAGGCAGAGGTCGGATCCTTGTTTCCTCCCAGTGAGGATCAAAGCCTACTGAAACTGAGTAGTGCTTATAGTGGGAATCAGAGCCTCAGTTTATGGCAATAGAAACTGAAGAGGTTTTGCAGCTCTCAGTGCAATGGTATTGATTTCCAGAGTAAGAAATTGCTGCTCCTACGGTTTAAACTTTATTCTGTTCTCTGATATTTGAAATTGGTTTGTCTTTTAAAAGCTATGCTAACACTTGATGTGTAATGTAGGATGATTTTGTTGTCTCTAGTCAGCAAAAGTTTTAACTCAGCCAAAAATGTGAATTTGAAGCACAAAGCTATAGAATTACTACTCAGTCATTGCATTTATTTTGACTGTGTCCAGGACAGAAATGGCTCCAAATCCAGCCTAGTCATTTGTTGTAAAAAAAACAGAAAAGAGCTAGTCAGTCTTCTGCACGAAAATTTGGGTGGGTTTTGGGGCAGGCTCACTCAGGGAACTCCAAACAGTAGTTTGAATTAGGATTTACCTGCTCAGTCACAAGCTGATAATAGTGAGAAGAGGCCTAAAATAGATTCAATTCTTGCTACTTGTTCCTTCTGATCTCCTTTCCTCTCTCCTTCTGTAGTCAGATAATATCATTAATGTAACAGAAAACCCATCTTGGGAATAGGAGCATTGTTCTGACATTCATTCAGTTGTCTTAGCAGACTTTACTGACTCCTTGAAATAAAATTCCTGGAGGTCTTGGTACAAACTTGCCTTTGGTGTGTTAATTCATATATAGAGAGAGGGAAAAAGAGTAGGCTTTGAGGAACAGGAGGTGTAATGAACTTGCAGTAACTGCACTGTCAGTTCAGGTAAGCACTGAAACCCAGTGCCAGCTCCAGGGAAGTCTGTCTCCTTCTTTCTTCTGCCCACTGACAACACCTCAGGCACGAGAAGGGAAACTTGGACCTCCGCACTGAACAGCCAAATCAATCTGAATAGCTAAGAAACAAATCATGAGAGAGACTACCGAGGTAATGAAGCAACCTTCTACGTGTTCAATTCAAAGAAGATCAAGATTGCATTGATTTATTTACTTGCATTCACTAGTGACTCAAGTTAATTAAAGGAGATCTGCAAATTCCCCATGAGATACATCAGTGGTTCATGGTACTACATGCTATTTCTGCAGGAAATAATAAATTGCAGATGCTGTATTTCCCCACAATATACACCTTTACTGCAGTCTGTCACATTAGCCCCTGATACTCACAGCATTGAAGTCCATCATGGTGCTTCTGATTTTTTGTATCTTTGTAACTCTTTTAATATTTTTGTTTCTTATTAAAAAAGAATCTAAGTGAAACCTTGACTAAATTTAAGAAAGTGCCTTTGAAGTTACCCCATCACTTTTCCTTTCATCTCTTTGCAGGACCAACTTAAGATAACACAGATCCATATTCACACCTGTGCTCAGTTTTTCTCCCACGGCTTCATCAGCTCCTCCTGAGGAAACTGGCTGCAGGTTCCTCTCAGTACCCCTACAAGTGGTTGCTGAAAAGTTTTCTCTTTCCTGTAGAGCCACAAGTGTCTACTGAATTTTTGTAGGAGGTGAGGTAACAGCCTCATCAAAGACTTTGTCTCAATGGAATTCTTCATCAAAGCATCTAACATCCATTCACGGAGTTTGGTGAATGGATACTGCATGGAGGAGTTACTGTTTCTTTTAGGTAGTTTCATGCGTTTCATGCAGCAAACAGAAGCCACCAGCTGGAGTGCTGTGGGAATCCTCACTTAACTGGATGCTGAGTAGAAATCTGTGATGCCAGGAACTACAAACTGATACTTTGACACAAAATCTCACCCTGTGAGACCTCTCAGACAGGATGCACAGGTGGAAGAAGAGATGATTAATTAATTTACCCAAGAGCATACTGGTTCTAACACTCACCTGAGAACAGACTTTGGTACTTTATGATCTCTGGAGTGAGTCCAAACGGAGAGCAAGGGAAAGGACAGATTGAAGAAGGAAATAATGTGGGTCCAGGATCCCTCCAACAGAGAGATCTTTTGAAAATTATTTTCTGTGATGCCAGGTGAAAGCACAAATCCCAGGCTCTTGCGTAAAAGGTGAGAAGTGGGATGAGTACTCTTGCTGTGTTGTGTGTAGATATAGTGCCTACCTGCTCATGGGCTCTCTTTCACTCCTGCAGCTAGCTACCTGTAAGAACTGTGCAGTGTAATTACATTTCAGCTCAACCTCTGCTAGGCTCATCTGTATAAGATATTTGCTAAAAATAAAATCTTTTGTAAAGATTCTGTTTGTAAAATAGAAGTGAAGTGTCTTCTAAGGAGGCTTATAGAACTATGATGTAATTTTCCCATTCTTCTTGATTCCTAATCAATGTTACCTTGCAATAGAACCCGTTTTCACCTGGTGCATACTAACAACCTATTTCATGATAGCCACACTGGGCAGGCTTGTGAAACACTAAAAAACATGAAGTCAGCGTAAACATACTCCTTTTTTCTCCCTTTTCCTTCTGATTTCACCCTAGCTTCCTAGTTTCAGGCTTCTGGGTGCATGGTTGTCTCAGGCAACCAAGAAGAATTATAAATGGAAAAAAAAAAATATATATATATATAAAAATCAGGAAAGTATCTCTTTTCTCTGTTGCTCACAAGAATTATTTTAAAAAGTCCTTTGCCTTTGGGTAGAAAGATCCTGCAAAATCTCATCTAATACCTGAATTTGTAAAGAAACCTGATACCAGGCAAATGCTACTAATCTCTGCCACTATTTTATCAGAGTTTATGCTATAAAATTGCTGCACACCAGTCCTTTCCCTGCTATACCCTTTTACGTGTCTCTATTTGTGCAAAGTACAAAACCTCTAGAGCACTGTGTCACAGCTGCCTTCACTTTGGGTGTGCTACTTTATAAAGGGAGTTTTGCTACTAGCGGACAACGAGCCTGTACATTCAGAGTTGCTCTGAAACTGATGGCATTACTCTAGATTGATTCAGACAACAGTTTTTGTTGTCATAATTTTAGCAGTCTCAAATGGTCTTGCAAGTTAGAAAAATTCAGGTGCTATCTAGTTTTTTGACCAGGGCTCTTATACCCTTTTCTTGCTGTGATAAGAAATTGCACTAGTGAGAGTAAAGACTGATCCCTGTTGGGCTGCTGGGTGAACATTAATGCATAAGCAATATTGAGAGAAAAGAAACCATGAAAAGTCTAAATAAAGAATGATGGAAAAGCCGAGCTCACTCATTTTTTCTGCTCTATATCTGTGGCCACAGTTATTTCCCCAGGGACAGGACAGTGAAGGAGTGCAAGGTTCATAATTTCTCTGTTATCCAGAGAGACCACATGAGAATGAGAAGAGCAGATGACCATCCCTGTAAGTCAGAAATAAGACCTATGGTATTCAAAGGGGAGCAGGAAAATAAAGGAACCGGAAGGAAAACAGGACAAATGGATTCCTTCAACAGCTCTTTTAACAGAGAAGACAAACTATTTCAAATGCTGAGTTCTACTTAAAAGTAGTTTGCTTTGTAACCAGTGAATGTACAAGAAAAGGAGATACATAAGCCCTCCATTTTCCTTAACATTATTCCTCTGAGATCTGAAATGAGATTTATAAATTACTTTCACTTTCTGGCTTCATAAGCTCAGTGGTTTGGCACACAATAGATGAAGGACTTGCGCACATTTGCACAAAACACGTTGAAGAATAAGAGTCACCTGGAGCTGTACAAAGACATTCAGAGCTATGCAGGGGCATGGGTATTGCAAAGCTGAGACATAGACTTGAACTACCTGAACTGGTCTTGTGAAAGTGGGAGTCCACTTCCCTTCTTTTGGAGAAGCAAGGAAATTTAGTCTTTCCTTTTAAGACCATAAGGTGTACCTCATCACATCCATTCTCTTCTAAGCAATCTCTACCAGAAAGCTGCATATCAAAGAGTGAGACTAAACTTGGATTCTCTGAAGCAAAGAAAGAACCTGAACCTGAAGAGAGAAAACGACACTTCACCTTCCATACACACTGTGAATGAAGCACTTACTGGGCTCTGACACAAATGTTAACCTGTCCTCATTCATCCACCTCCAAAGAAAACAGAAGCTATGATTTTGTGTTTGAAGAATCCAATATGCCTTGTGCACACGGGTGCATTTGTGTGCATGCGTGTGCACATATGTGACACTGAGAAATACTGCTGGATCCAGTCCCTCAGAGAGATTTACCATAAGGAATTTATTGCTCATAGATACTTTCAGCCTCCAGCAGAGTGGTGGTTGGTGTCAGCATATGGTAGAAACATGATTCACGGTACAGAACATTTCAAAATTATTAGATGCTGGTAATATCATAAAGCTGTGATACCAGTGCCCACTCTGTGCTGTGCTGTATGGGCTGCCTCAGACTCAGTCTGCACTTGCTGGACACATCGTCCACACTTGTCTCTATGGTCCCCGTGGAGTTGTCTTGTCCCCTCTACCAGCTGGGGTCAAACAACATTTCAGCTGCTTCTGCACCCACTTTCTCCTCCAGCACCTGTTCTGGGAGCAGGAAGACATTCTGTATAGTTGGGTCAGTGAGGGTCACCAAGGAAAAGTCTCTTTTGGGACACCTGGTAACATGCACTCCAGGAAAAGGAGTCTCCTCATGTCAGGTCACACTGCGTGTATAGAAAGAAGTTAGTGAGGAGAGGTAGATCCTTCCTTCCAGTTGAAATGAATCCTGCTAACTCCCTAGGTGTAAAAACTGGATTTCTCCATATCTCTGGTATTACAGAAGACTCAACAGTTTGTGTTTGCTTCTATGAAGAGAGGAACCAAGTCCTGAGCTCTGCTGCTACTTGAGCCACTCCGGCTAAGCAAAAAACAGAACTTCAACTCTGCTGGGGTTTATACAGCCCCAATGTCATGTGTAATAAATTCTCAGGATCTCAGTACCAGAGTGTACTGCCTAAGCTGCACCAGAGTCCTAATCTAGATCACAAATCTGTTTTGAGCTTGGTCTTAAGGGAACTCACCTGTTGTCATCTCTTGACTTTTCATTGCTAGTAACTCTCATTTTGTGGACACTTTATATATGGGATCCAAATGCTTTGAATAGAAAAACAACATCATTTTTCTCCTCACATGACTGTATTAAAGTCAGGTAAGGAATCTATTTTTATCTCAGGTAGCTCTAGTCTTCCCTCACTTCTCTTATCTAACCTCTGCAATGTATATTTTTACTTTGTGTGTTGGTCTCACCAGACCACTATATTCTGGTCAAGGCATATCATTGATTCCTTCTGGCTTCATCCTTTGCCTCCCGAGCTTTTTTTTTTTTTGTGGGAGGCACTTACAGTATCAACCCTTCAAAGAACTCAACCTGTATCCCTCAGAATCAGGAAGAGATTTTATGCTCAAGGAGATTAACTGATGTGCTCAGGGCCCATAGAAACAGTTGTCAGATCCCCTGCAAAACTGAGCAAGCAGGGGCTTAAAAACAAAATCTTCCTCTCTCACTTGGTAAGAGATTTATCTTCCCTAAGAGCTCTTCATTCATTCACTCTTCCTTGTTCAAAATCCCAGATAATATTATCTGGCAGAAGTTCAGTATGTGCTATCCTACTGTCACTTGCAATTTTCTGGTTATGGCATAATCTTCCCTAGTTCCACAGCTGCCCATTCTGCAGTTTCCTAAGTCTTCCCTTGAAACCAGCCGACATTAGGAACAGACTATTGGACTATCTTTTCTGGTGGAGTATTAAAACTCTACCCCTTCTTTTAACAGCACAGCTACTTGCTGGTGCTCTATCCAAAGATATTTGGATTCATGTTCAATACAAAATCCCTAATATTTGGCAACTGGACTGATCTAGTAAGCTGGATTTTGCAAGTCTGAGTCTGACATTAGTTAACCAATACTTTTGATAAAGAATTAGATGGTGACATGAGGAGTTCAGAGAGCAAAGTCTCCAAACCCCAAATGGCTTTGATTAATGTAAAAAAATGTCCTAGAATAAACAGGATGCAGTTTAACAGGGTAAGTAAAACACATGCATGCATAACGAGATGTGTGCTGAAAGGACAAAAAATGTGAGCTGGATTGCAGGTCTACAGACAAAGACAGCGAATCCCAACCAGAGCAAATGCAAACAAACACCAAAAAAAATTCTAGACATGTAAAGTAATTTTTCATTATTTTCCCTACTTTAGATGACTCCTCTTGAGTATTGTGTCTTGTTTTTCATGTTGCATCTCAGAAAAGGTATGGACTACCTGAAGAGAGCTTACAGGAAACCCACCTGAGTGCTCAGTAGTTGTGGGAACACAACCTACGTGAGAAAAATGAGCACCCCTGAGATGTGTCTAATAGGAGTCATCATTTCCAAAGTCCACCAAACCAGTCCTTCTTCTAACTCTATTACTTCCTGTAATAAACAGGTGAGCATACTCTCTCAGGCTTAAATGTTGACTCCAAGACATTCCTCCCTGAATTCAATGCCTTTAACCAAGTTAAGGGCAAATCTTGTGTATCTTTTCTGGAAACCATTTCAGAATGCTTGGAACATTATATTAGCAGGAGGAAAGATATTCATTTTACTCACACTAGAATGATGTCCATCACAATCCCCTTTCTTAGCAAATTTCAAGCTCCTTGCAGGAGTGACGCTTCACTTCTGGCATTTGTCTATCTCCAGTCATCCAAATGGCCTTCAAGTAGTTTAATTACTGAATAATGACATAGAATAGCTTTCACCTAATGGCCCTCAGCACATTTTCTTTTTATTTTTGGAAATTTTATGGTATTAATTTTTGATTTCCAAGTGTAATAAAGCCCAGAGATACGAGAATTAGCATAAGATTATGGGGCCTAACATTTTATTACTCACACAGAATTTTGTGGAAGAGACCTGTAAAATCAAGCCTGTTCTGTCCTAAGTTAAAGTCTGGTAGTACATTGAGACAGGCTGGAGACACCTGATATTTCTATAGCCTTGGAAACACTTCCTCCCCTGCCCCCCATGGAAAAGTGTGATTAAAAAAAGACACCTTGGCTGAGCTCAAAACAACCTCTGAAAACCTATAAATTTTTATTAAATTCTGTGTTAAAACTCAGCTGAGGAGTGGAGACACACTTTGTTCTGGGGGCACTTTTGCTGCAAAGTACTCGGGGGCCTGTAACAAGTACAGAGCTCCTCTGTAGCTACTGATATGGAGGAAGGACTCTTCCACATTGTGGGATGATATTAAGGGCACTGTGTTACAGCAGTAGCATTATATCTGTGACTTAGCCAAGGCTTGACATTTGGTGTGTGTGTAAAACACCACTTGCATATGGTGCTGTAGCTGAGGGCTCCTGGGCTGCGTTGAGCCCACAGGACGCGTCCATCTGGCCTGCAGCCTCGGCGCTGAGGAATGGCATCCATGTGGGAGCAGCAGGTGGGGCTAAAGAAAAGCTGTGAAGCACTTTTTGGAGGGTCAGGCACTGAAGACCTTGGAGAACTACTGCCACCTTCGTTTGGCCTATGACTAGGGTCAAACACGAAGTATACACGGGCTGTCAGAAGGCAGGGTCTCGTCTGTGTTTGGTGATGGAGGAGATGGAGAAGCTGGCTGGGGAAGGACATTGTGGGCCTCTCCCTCCCTCTAGTGGCTTCCCTACAGATAGGAACTGCTGTACATCTGCTGCCTCTGTGCTAAAGCACTTGGCCAGCAGGTTCAAGTATTTCCAGGTTCAATTTTGCATTTTTAAAATATAGGTCTAGGCTTAAATACTCACTGAGAAGTCCTCACAATGTGGAGCTGTGCAACTGTGTCCCTTGAGGGACCTGGGATGTCCTGGGCAGCCTTAGTGTGAATCCCATGCTAATGCAGTGTGCCCTCTTCATCCTCCCTATTGACCACACAGCACTAGAGATTGCTAAGAGTTGAATGTTCTTGGGCTTTTGGTTCTTGTTCCTGTTATTATAAGATCCAGGGATCCGTGCCATAAATCCCTGCTGACATATAACAAGATTGTTAAAAATACTACCAAAATCCATAAATCACACCATTTCTATGATATATTTGTTATAGAAACTAAGGTAGTTATTTTCTCAAGAGTTTCAGTCTTCACAAGGGAATGATGTAATCAAAGAAAAGTAATAACAGTGTAGAAACCCAGAGAGAGGGAGAGAGAGGGTTTTTGATGTGAGATGTTACAGATTTGATTGACTTTACAGCTTGGTTTGTACACTACATCTGTCAAGGTATTTGCACTTGGCAAGTGAATTTTTCTTTCGTGGGGTTTTCTTGTTTGTTTTGTTTTTAGGATAAATGAATTCAAAGCTGGGTTTGGAAATATTAAAGAGAGGAGAAAGAATGTGAAGAGTTAAAAATAAAGGGATGGAAAAGATGGGAAAGGGTGAAAACGAGCTGAAATACCAGTTTCAGAAATATCCAACCAGTGTGCACCTCCATTCCTTTTAATCTGAGAGAGCCTGGTGAATGTGGGCACGTACAGGAGGCAGCCAGAGCCAGCACTGAGTCCCTGTGTGACGATGGGGTGGTACCACAGAAGAGCAGGCATGTGCAGGATCTGCTCTGCCCACTAGCTGGCAAATGTTGTATTCTTGAGTATGCAATTCTCCTGCAGCAGAAGTTAACAAGACCTTGCTGAGTATTTTAGTGTACCAGACTTGCATCCTGCTCATGTTGTGCTGCACTGAGAAACAAGTGTACCCTGTCCCAAATCATGTGGCTGTGGGAAAAGAGGCCTGCCCAAGGAGGATGGTCTCATGCTCCCAGCCAGCAGCATCTGTGATGCTTTCTGAAAGCAAAACTGGAACCTGCTACCTCCTGCTCTACCAGCTTCCTTGCAACAGGAACCATTTGTTCATTGCAAAGCAACATATATAAAAATATGGCCACTGCTTTACAATGGTGACTGTGATGTTTCACCTGAAATGTTAGCACGCTGTGGGAGGAATGTGACAGATTCTGTGAGTCAGGCCCTCTAGACAAACAGTAAAAGTACCACTTTAAAGTTATGTTCAATTCTAAATCTATTTGAACATAAACTGAACCAATGAAGAAATGTTGCACTACAAAGAAAACAAAGTGCTGCAGTGTTTCAAGTACAGGAGAGTAAAAGCAGACAAACAGCTTGATTAAATCTGATAGACACTATTATTTTTGTTCCAGCAGCAAAAAGTACATTTCAGATGGTGCTTTCATCTCTCCTTTACCTCCTAGTAAAGTTCCAAAAATAACCCCAAAGAGTGAGAAGCACAATGTGTTGTTTCTTCCTGCCTGGTTAGCTAGGCTGAATCACAGACCTACAGGACTGTCTTCCTTTTAGATGGAGAGTGATGCCATTAGCCTTGTAGTACAGAAGGGAAATTGAGGTGCACAGGAGGCCACATGACTGTTCCAACATTGCCACAAAAGCCTGGGGTGAAGCTTGGAAGCTGATCCTTTTGTGTTGTGGGCTACTACCTCAGCCACCTCGACCTCCTTCCAGCTTTGCTGAATTACACATGCTACTGCCTATGCATTGCAAACACATTTTCAGGAAGAAAATATTTGTTCGTTCTACCCAAAGTATGAAATATACTCAGTGTTACCATAAATTAACTGACAGCAAGATGTGAATGGAAACTTAAGTTCCAACCTAGACAACTTCATTTCCTAAATTTTAGGAACATCTTTGCCACTTCAAGTTAGATAAAAGAAGCTTAATCCTGATTTTTCACTGTATGCTGCAGCTACTATTAGATAGTTGGAGAATAAAAGGAAGAAATATAGACTGATCCTTTCATGTTTTATTCTCCCATTATTCAGCATAAGTGCTTAGTAATTTTAAAAATTCCTTGGTAAAATAAACTAAAGACTTACCATTTACATGATATCAAAATGGATATCAGGTCAGTAATGTTTGCATTTGCATTTATTTTAATGTACTAATTGGTGGACAATAGAGATCTAATTGTTTTCTCCATCTGTAAAATGTTATATAACATTAAAAAACAATACTTGGTAGCTATTGGAAATATTTCACAGTTAGTATTTGCATGCTGCTTTAATTTTGCTCTTCATTTCCCTTTACAATCTAGAGTTTAAAGTTGTTTTCTATTTCAATATAAATTCAAGTATTTAAAGTTCATCCTAAAAGCCAAAATGCTCACAGATATGTCCTGGATCAAAAAGGCTGATGCTTCCTGTCATATTCAGGCACCCAAATTGTTCACTGTTTGGTTTCTGGAAGCATTAAAGCCTTGTATTTATCCACAGGTCAGGCAGCTGCAAATCTGAACTGTGCCCATACTGAAATGTCTCTTTAAAGTAGAAGATGATGTGGACTACTTTGTTCTTGGCCTCTTATGAGCTCAGACTACCACTTGAGTCCAATTATGTGCTATGTCTTTGTGCTACTGACCTACAATCTACAGGGAGCTGAACTGAGGGCAACTTTTCTGCTTCCCAAAAGGATTTTGGGATAATGATTTTGAATGTTTGGTGTGACGTGAAGTCAATGATTTAATCTTTGATATATTTGATTTAAGAGCAATATTGGGCAGGAGTGGAGAGAGAACCCTGTTGTAAAAGTATTTTTAAGTATGACAGTCTTAAGCCATTAGCAGTGATTAGGATCTGCATTACAAAGTAAGTGGTATGTGCATCTAACATTTCCCATTCAGTTTCACACCGCTTTTGGGAGGTTAATTATTCAGCTTACTTATATAGGGTTTATTAATGGAGATTGCTATTCTTCAATAATCAAAGATTCAATAAGAACCTTAATATAAGTGTAGAAGTTGTCGAAACAGGATGCCTTTTAACGCAGAAACCTTGGCAGCATAACATGAAACTGGGCAAAAGAAAAAGAAAACACGGGCAAAGTGGAAAAGATGTGCTCTGCTCAATGAAACTCTTTGTATGGAGTCTTCTACTCAGCTAGTCAAGAGCTCCTTGGCTGCATGCAGAATAAACTTCCACAGGTGGCATGACTGGAGCCCTTTCTTTGTCTTTTTTCTGGTAGGGCTGTTATTTCTGTAGTCATTTCCCAAGGTAGGGAGATGAGAATAGCAAAGGGAACAGTCCAGGTTACACTGTTTTTTGCCAATTGCAGCAGGCAGCATAGCCTGAGGACTGGTAGGGAATGCACCTCAGCATGTTACAACCCTCCCTTAGCAGATTTGATAGTAATCAATCTTCTTGCTGTTTGTTAAGTCTCCCTCCTGGTAGTCTAGTCCCACCAGCTTCCCAAAATCTGTTTTGGCAATTTTACAAATCCTGGAGGCATGCAAAGTCACACTGTTAACAATGTCAACCTGAAGTGACTCAACATTTGGACTGTCTTTTAAAATTAAATCTAGTATTTCCTCTTTGTGTTGCTCAGCTTTCGTATGTGATGTGGTTTTCTGGAAAGGGAATGAAACATAAATGATGCAAATACAAATATCATTAATAAACTCATGAAAATGTTGAGCATCTGTTAGTTCAATAACTTATTTAAATTTATTTGAAACATTCCATTTTGGAATATTTCCTGAGTGGGAAGAAAAATGGGGAAAAGTGCTCCTCTTTTCTCTCCTTCAAGGTTAGTTAGTAAGGTGAAATGCACACAATATGAAACAATCAATGCAGCAGCACTGTTATAGTTATTAATGGGAAATAAATATGGATTACAGATGTGCTGTCTTGTTGCAAAAGAAAGTGGGTGATTTATAAATTACCAGTTATCACTTTGAAATACCAGTCCTCCTAGAGCATCTGAACTGGATTTATTTTGAAGGAATGATTTGGAGCAGAAGGTTTTACAGCTTGCTGTTGTTCTCCTTGAAAGCACTGAGACAAAACACTGTATGCAATAAATCACATGCTGTATACCGAACATTGTTTACATGTTTTCAAGTGAGTTGCTAAACTAGTACAAAAGAGACAAAATTCCCATTGGTTCCTGTAGAGATCCTTTAGGAATTATATTCTAGTTTCTCTTAGGGAAGTACATTCATAAATCAATTTGTGGTTTAATCCCTACAGAGAGAGTATTTCTTCTAAAAACCTTGCCTATGTCTTTGTGTTTGAAGACAAATGTAATTGATTTTACAAGACTGATCTTTTGATCAGATTAGTTTATTGGATTAGCTTTTTATCATCAGCAGGATTTATTTGTTTTCCATGCTGTATTTATTTAGATATTTTATCAAGGGTTTTTGCACACTGTGTGACTGTCTCTTAAAGGATTTGAACTTCCAATTAGTTTTTTGGAAGAAAAATTTGCATACATCACACGAAGAGTTGGTTAAGGTTCACTGAGAGTCAAACTCCATCATGCGGCTCATGAGAGGGCTGAAAGGGAGCAGTCAGATCAAAATTCCGAGGAATGACCTGTGCAGGAAGGCTGACATCCATGGCAACACCGAGGACCCCTGCAGAGGTGATTTAGAGCTGGTGGCTTCATCAAGGATGCTCCTCTCCAAGGGCTGCAAGCTGATGCTGCAGGCACGGTGGAGTCCCAGATCAGTGATGAGGTTTGCACTGGGGCACCTTTGGCACCTCAGCAGGCTGTAGCAAGAAAGAATTTTGGTTTCAACTCCATATGTACAGATTGTGTGCTTTTTTCTTTTCTTCTGCCCATACCTTCCATAAACCTTTGCATTCAGAGTCAGCTTTGCATGTTGTGAATTTATACTTTTGTTTGGCTTTTAACTTAACCTGAAGTGTATTGAGAGTGGTTTGAAGGTAACTGGCTTACATACAAGCATTTTTCTTTGAAAGATTGACGGCTCAGAAGAATAGGGAACTAACATAAGCTGTATCCACACTCTGTTCTGCTGTGCCCTCGCAGACATGCACAGGTTGTTCAAGAGCTGGTGTTTTAGGGGTTGTAAAGGGAAGCACCTTTCGGTGACCAGCAACAACTAGGAGGACTCATCAGTGTGCAGCAAGCAAGTGGGAAGCCCCCAGAGACCCTCTCCAGGCTGAGTAGCAAATCTACAAGCAATTTCCACTGCTGCTCGTGTGGCTATCTGTGTGAAGAGAGCTGGCACTGGGAGCATTCGGGAGCGCTACAGATGAGGACACCTAGCAAGGTGCTTAGCACAACAGACACCTTCTGGCACATGCTCTGGAAAAGTTTAGTATGGGGTTCTAGCTGACCTTCCAGATTTATGTTGGCTTGCTGTAAAGAGCATTTAACTATTGCTCAAGGAATTGGATGTTACCACAGTCTGACGCAGTGCACGTGGTAACAATGCAACATCCATTTCAGTAAGTTCTTGACATACTGTCTACTTGCCCATCAATGGGTTATGCTAGCCAATACTCTTTGAGTTATATTACTAAATCAAAGAGTTGGCAGTGAAACTCAATATCCTGCCAGTTTGTGAAATTCTCATTAAGAAACAAGAGTGGCTAAGCCTATGGTAATGCAAAGAGCATTACCTTTACCTTTGTTTTCTGTTTAAACGCAGACACGTCAACAGTGATGAGCTGGAAAACACAATTATCTCTATCCCTACCACTTCTTAGGCAAGTGAAAGAGTGCACCAAGTACTTTGTCTTTGTGAAACCAGAAGAGCATGCAAAATATTTCCATTTTGGAAATAAAAATATTTTTATTGATGTTATCTAATTTATCCCCGATCATTTACAACCAACCCCATGAGATACAGACCACATCCTCTGCTCATAACATCGCTTCTTTGTTTGACATGCCATTTAGGCAATGTCAGGGAGTCTAAAACAAAATATACCCTTTGATTTACAAAGAAACACTGGTGCTGACCCTTGTACTGAGGTTGCTCTTTTGTTTTTTCCAACAGCTGTGTTTTAGGAAACCACAGAAATGGAAGAAGGGGTATTTAAAGTTAGACTTCTGTTGAAGTACCAATTTTGGGGCTTGAGGGTGGGTTTTCTTCTTTTCTTCTTTTCTTTTTTCATCTACTGGAGACCTACTTCAGAATCTAATAGTGACAATTTATTTAGTCAATTAGAAAAGCTGCTAAACCAAAGTCTTGGAAGGGAAGTTATGAGGATTTTTAGGTTAAAAGCAAACACAGATAAAACAGTTCGGACCCATTTTAACCGGGGGTATTTGCAACCAGATCTGTGTTGGTGGGACAGAGGGCAAAATTATATTTTATAGAATCATAGAATCATAAAATATACTGAGTTGCAAGGGACCCATCAGGATCATCAAGTCCAACTGCTGGCCCTGTGCAGGACACCCCAAGAATCACACCATGTGTCAGAGAGTGTTATCCATACAATTTTTGAACTCTGTGAGGCTTGGTGTGGTGACCACTTCCCTGGGGATCCTGTTCCAACACCCAGTCACCCTCTAAATGAAAAAACTTTTCCTGATATTTAACCTAAACCTCCCCTGAGTCAGTTTCATGCAGTTTCTCTGAGTCCTGTCACTGATAACGAGAGTGAAGACATCTGTATCTGTCCCTACACTTCCCCTCACGAGGAAGTTGTAACTGCAGTGAGGTCTTCCTTCAGCCTCCTCTTCTCCAGGCTGAACAGACCAAGTGACCTCATCGGCTCCTCACACGGCTTCACCTCAAGGCTCTTCACCATCCTCATTGTGCTCCTTTGGACACTCTCTAATAGCTTAATGTCTTTTTAATGTTTTTGTTCCCAAAACTGCCCCCAGCACTCGAGGTGAGGCCGCCCCAGAGCGGGACAATCCCCTCCCTTGCCCGGCTGCCGATGCTGTGGCTGCTGCACCCCAGGACAGGGTTGGCCCTCCTGGCTGTCAGGGCACTGCTGACTCACGTTCAACTTGCCACCCACCAGGACCCCGAGGTCCCTTTCTGCAGCACTGCTCTCCAGCCTCTTGTTCCCCAGTCTGTCTGTACATTCATCACCACCCCAGGTGCAGAATCTGGCACTTACCCTTCTTAAGCCTTCATACAGCTGCTGATTGCCCAGCCCTCTAATTTGTTGAGGTCTCTCTGCAGGGCCTCTGCCCTTGGGGGATTAGAAAGAGTTTAATAGATTTTGACACCAGAAAAGACCATTTTGGTCGAGTATTCTGATTTTGTACACAGGAATGATATGAAGTTACGTTGTGGTTCTCACATGAGGATTCTGCTTCTTGGCTGGTCCAGAGCATGCTTTTTGAAATTGTAATTTTAATACCTGAAATGATGGAGAATTAGGTTGCTGCAGTTATTTTAGCAAATATACCAGGGAAATATGCAACTAAAATAAAGATCTTCACACTGAAAAAGTCCATAAAACCAAAATGTGTTACCTATGGGTATAACAAAGAAAGTTCTTGTTCCAAATCATCCCACTGAAATTATTGTGATCTCGCAGGGCAAAATAGGATGGTTCAGAAGGAATAAAAACATCAGTGTCTAGCCCAGTGTGAAGCACGAACCTGCTTGTGTTCTTATTTAACAATTGTCTCATAGTGTCTGAACATGTAATCTCTTTAGACTATGGTCTATCTAGTCTATATATATAGTATACATAAATAGACTATATATATAGTCGATATATATGTAAACTACATATTATACAAATAAACCATAGTAAATATATATATAATTTATATATATGCAGATTATTGAGAGAGAGAGAGAGACTATATAGTTTCTGAATAGTCTCAGAGAAAACAAAATACAAATAACAAGGAAAGAAGAAAACTCTTCAGGCAGACTCCAAGAACCAACATGTTTATACTGTTACTTGTATACAGGTGTGGGAGAAAACACCTTGTGTCAGAAATGTTTCAGGAAATCATTTCTTGACAAAAAAGTTTTCTAGATGGAAAAAACCCCCCAAACCTCAAATGTTACAATATTCCTTTTGCTACGTTTTCAAGAACAACATGCATTTTTTTTCCATGTTTAAGTATAAATTTATTACAATACACATGAAAAATTAAAATATTTGAACCTACTTTAACAACTCAGATTATTTTTATTTTGTTTTTTCTCACTGTTAGGCAAGTATGTTAATTTGTATGATAGATTTGCTATGTTCACCCTTGAATTAAAAATATCTTAGAATATAAGAGGCTGATCATGCAGGATTTAGCCATATAAACATTCATCTTTCAAAAGTAGAAATTTTTCTCCTGTTATCAGCACCCATTAAGAGAATTTATATCTATTCTTTCTCTAATCTAATTGCTGCTTTGCTAGAAGACTTTTTCCTAAGTCACCAGGTAGATTTTTCCTCTCAGTAAGTAGGGAAATATTAAAACTGAAATCAATCAAACTATTGAAGTTGAAAGAATTGTTACAAGTAGGAAAAACAGATGCATTGATTAACTCTTTCTTTAACATTCCCATTATTTAACTTCTGTTTGAAACTAAAAAAGGAGAAAAATATAAATAAAAGAAGAAAAGAAATCTATAAACTCTTTGTTTTCCCCTGAAAGATACATCTCTTTCAAATCTTTCACATGCCATGTTTGAAGCAGGTTGCAAGCATCAAATCATGTTAAGTTTGACTTACTCTAATGCAACATGAAAGATACAGCCTGAAGTAATGCATTACAACGTGACTCGTCACATGTGGGAATTTTTAAAATAAAGCAGTTTGCTGATAAAAACAACACAATTAAAAATGGCTGGTTTGAATAAAAATGCAATATTTTCATGATGTGTCTCAGTTTAGGATTATAAAAGACATTTTGGTCTGAGAAAAGGATTAGTTTCCTGTCTGCTGGGAAATGACTAAGGTAAGAAAGGACCATTCAACAGACCAGCTGTCCTCAGCAAAGGCAGTGGTTTGAGGCAGGCATTGCACACAAACAAAGATTTCCACCACTGCAGTGGTCAACATGGTCTTATCAGAAGAGCAATATTTGGGAAATATGCACGTAAGTACCGTAAACCTCTGCCACTTGTGTCATTAGATACCTTGAGGCTCTTCATTCAAGTGTCTCGGTGCTGTGCTGTAAGGAGTGTCAGGCAGGGATGGTTCTCACAATGATTTTGGTTGTCTGCAGTTATTTTCCTTGCTTGCTGTTCTTGCCTTGCCTGTTGCAGGCACTTCCTTATGACCACAGTGGTGGACAGGACTTGTCCTCACCAAACCACACACATCATCAGCTGCACATGGGGTGTGCCAGGCTCCTTTTAACAAGGTTTTCATCCTTCATTCATTCTGGTACTTTTCAAAAATCCCCTTCTTTGAAGGAAGATGCTACTTGTTTCCCAGTTGTATACAGCAATAGGTCTCACCAGGCTAGGGTGACCATGGGAGTTTAGGCTTATTGAAGTAAGACTTTGCCTATTGCTCTTCCTGAGAGCTGGTCACTCCAGCCTGTGCTGCTGTCACCTGCATGAAGAGTAAATAAAGAAGGCACGGAGCAAAGCTGAGTGGGGGGTGCAACTGCACAAATGCCGTGTTGTTAGCAGAGGAGTTTAATACAAATTGTTGAGATAATCCAGTACAAGGGAAACACAAGCTGTACAAGAGGAGCAGAAAGGACAGAGGCAAAGAGGACTGTATGGGAATGGAAGGGGAGCAGAAGCAGTATTTATGGTAGGAAAAGGGATGGGGAGGGCAAGAGTTCGAGCAGCAAGCACAAACACCATCAAAATAAAGCGCAAAATCCTGTTTGCTGTCCCAGACGACAACAGCGAAGATAAAATGACTCACAGCGTGGTGTTGCTGGGAGCCCCAACAGATAGAGCAAAGCTCTCTTATGCAAGGGGCAAGGGTCTCACATCACCTCTCCAAGGTAGCAGGGCCCCATATCCAGGCACTGTGAGGTTGTTTTCCCAGAACACAACTACAAAATACTAGGAAGCTGTTTAAACCAGAAGGGATCCCTCTTCCTCATTCCTCATTTAAGAAATCACAATGCCAAATTAAAGCATATGGTTTTAGCAAGGGAAACCAATGTCTTTTTCTATAAAACCCACTAAACCATCACACATCTAGAAGCCCTAACATGATTGACAGCATACTTAAGAGAAGGCAAGCTGGGAATAGAAATGGTTAGACTTCAAGGACAATTTAACAAGCAGCAGAAAGACATTTGCATATGTAGTGTCTGAAATGAGAGCATGAAAGCGGAAGACAAGGATCAGCAAGTCCAGCCGTGGTCACTGGCAGGCATGTCACAACATTTGGTCTCTTCTCTTTACAGCCCACAAAACACTGTTATGTGCCTTATTACCAGCTAATGGGCTCAGAGGAAGAGAGCAGAAGATGGATAAAAGTCATGACTAGTCTCACACCTTGCCATAGAAGTTCAGTCCTGTTGTTCTTGAGGCACAAGTTTCACTTGTGCTGGACATTGAGATATTTGTCTCTGAGCCTCAGTCCTCTCTCTGCCTTTGTGCCTGTATAAGAGAAGGATAGAGAATCAGCTGTCATTTCAATGCTGAAGTCCTTGGGATGGCAATGAGATGGAAAGAGTCACATGTGTATATTTGTCTCTAAAGGTTGTGTCCTCGATTCTTCATTTCATGGTGATGGCCAGGGGTTAGAGAGAGTGTATGTGTGCTTGTGTTCCAGTAACAGATTTTTTTATTCTTAAAAAAATATGATGTGTGGGTAAAATTCATCTCTTATGTAAAACTGCATCACTTTAGTGATTTATTTTCAGAGATGAATTTGGGTCTACTCATTTCGATCAGATCCAAGCGACTAGAAAACCGCATGAGCAATTTTAAACAAAAAATAAGAACTGGTAAATAAAAACATCTGGTAGATGATTAAGTTCTACATACTGAGCTTTTATTAGGAGTAGTTGATATAACTCTAATAGAGAACTTGCATGTAAACAGTGTTCTTTTACATACAGTTCCTGATCAAGAGTGGTAAAGAAACACAGAAGGACAGTAAAGCCACTGTGAGACTTCTTTAATAGTGGGCTTGAAATGTGCTGATTCTTCATTTATTCGTCTTCTTTTGACTGTGATGTGATTGCAATTTTCAGGAAAAAAAAGCAACCAGTAAATTCCCTCCATGCTTTTATAGTTGAAGTCTTTATACATCTATATTGTCTTTGTGTATATTGGCTTGCAGAGAGAGGGAAGGAAATATTTCAGACTATCCAGTTTTCATCAGGAAATCCCTGGGAAAATCTGGACACCTCTGACCTGCCACATGCTGAAGGCACTTCATCTGTGGTATGTGTCAACTCGAGAAGTAAACTTGTTCCCAATTAGAAGTGACTGAAAATATGACAGCTTGCACATAAGTGGTACTTTCCCAATAAAAACACTACCATGAATAGTTTATGTCCATCAAAAGCCAAAAAAAAGGAGATTTCCAGCTAAGCAGCAAACTCAGCAAGAGACCCGAGAGAACCTGTGTTATTCCTTTAATGTGAAGAAAGGCCCTGGACTACACCCAAAGGTGTGTTAAACTGCCAACACGCTCAGTAGTCTATGTTAATTTATACATCCTTACCTCAAAATACACTCTTGACATTCCTAATTATGGAAATCATATATCTGTACAAACATGACTTACGTTATTAATGTTCTGCACACCATCAGCAAGTGGGAGGCATTAACTGTGGTGAAATGCAAGGGAGCTGATGATCCAGGTCTCTGCTGGGTGAGCTGGTTGTGCACCACTTCTGTCAGCAAGGGCCAGCGAAGGGCTTTGTGTTCCTGTGCTGCTGGGTGCATGACGTTGAGAGAACTTCAAGACAACAGCATCACAAGGCTGTCTACAGCCTCAGACCTCCAGAAATGCCTGTCAGCAAGGACTCACATCCTATGTGCCCTTCCTTCCTCCTCCTGCCCCAGGACAAAGGAATGAGGGATAAGAATGTGCTGTGGTTGCTTCTCCTGAGCTGCAGTCACGCTACAGCACACCAAAGATGCTCAGGCTTTCCTAAACCTAGAGAGCACTGGTGGCAGTGCTGCTGAAGCCATGAAGATGCACATATCCATACACGCTGTACAAAAGCTGAAGCAAGCATCTTCCCACTGCGCTAGGAGCCTTCTTAGGAAAGACACCTTGTTTTTCTCAAAAGTTGATACGATTTCATTTCAATAGGGCAGTTTAAGCCAGGGGAAAATAAATGTTTTATATAATTTTTCTCCATTGTCTTTGTCTGGCAGTACTATATCAAACTAACAGCTTCACTTGCATTGCACATTCTCAAATAGGAGTCTGAAAAGCTTTTAGCTGAGTATGTTCTTGATTATTTTTATTTTTAGGCTTCTATCCTCCAAAGCCTTATTTAAGACAATAGTGACATTAATTATAACAGAACTGCTTTACTTGTGTGAGTGAAAACTACTCAAAGATTTATCAGGGTGTGTCCAAAATCTAAAGTAGAGAAGATTGTGTAAGCCAAGAGTTTGTGGACTTTAACACTTTCCTCACTTTTAAGTAGCTAAATAACACCATAAATAAAATAGACTAACAGGATAATTAAACAGCCTGAGTGTAGCAGGGGGGAATATTTCAATAACAAATATTGCTACCCATATACCTCAACAGAATGTGCTAAAGTAAACAAAATGATAGCATAATTATAGTCATTCCAGTTATGCTAATTAGGCTATATACACGCTTCATTGATAAGCAACTGTGGTGCAAAGTGCTGTAAGCCTGATATTTCCTTGGTTAGCAGCTTTGTTGTGCATATGCTGCTGTTATGATCTTAGTTGCTTTAATGCAGAGCAAAAAAAACCCCCACAACCCAAACTTTAAAATGGTAGTAATGATAATGGGTATGTGTCAGGGCAGGCTTAGTGCAAGGTTCAAGCTGAACTGCCCAGTGTGATGTTTCTCTCACACCGTATTCGGGTTCCCAGGGAAGACTGGCAGCAAGACTTCCCAAGACAACATCCCAATAAATGCAAAGACACAGCAAACATCACAGCTAGTTGTGCTCCACAGAGGGAGCCCTTTACACCTGTGTTTTGCTGACTCTCTAGCTATAATTTCTCGACACTTTGCAAGGTGTTGTTTTGGATTGCAGCTGCTCAGAATTTAACATCACATCTTTTTTTTTTTTTTACAGAAGTATCACTTTTGTGTGTAAGTTATTTTTTTTTCCCCTGAAGTGTAATATTTCACAAAAACTGTTGTCGATTTCTTTAAATATTACCTTTTGTGTGAAAAAAAATCTATTAATGGAAAGGAATATGGATTTGCTTGTTTTTGATGACTCTTTATGGAGAACTTAAATTGGAAAAAAATTTGAAAATTTTCAGAAACTCAGTGGAGAAGAAAACCCTGCATAAAACAAAATTTTAAAATTTTGACAAACATTTTATAGCAGACAAACAGCTTCTTTTTTAAAACAAACAAAAAATATTTAAAGGTTTACCTCTTGAAGTACTCTGGGTTCTCTGTTTCAATCTTAAATATGACCTATGATACTTCAAGTGATTCTTTCTTTCTTATTTAGTCAATATTTCTAATTTTGAACTCTTCTGATTATTGAAAAAACCCACAAATTTTAGTATTTTTAATAGTTTTGTCGTGTCATTAAACTTTTGCTACTGCTTGTTTGGGCTGCTACTACTGTATTTTAGACACATCTCTACTACTTAGTACAGGATAGTGGAAAGATCCCTCAAATAGCCTCAGCCACACTGTGCCGATATTATGGCATCCCTAACTCTCAACAATTTTGACAACATGATGTAGTGCTGTGCAATGGAGACACTCCTGCTTGCCCAGAGCTGGTCTCAGTTTTTCTCCTGCAGTGCTATTTTTCGCTGTGCAGCCACAGCTTTAGTGGAGAATTAGGCCCAAAACTGTAGGTGAATAGAAAACTCAGTGCAGGATCACTTTGGAATACAAGCACTTTGATGAGGTTGGAGAACTCAACAGACCAAATTCACTTTGAGTGAATTTGAGCAAAACAGGTTATATTTTTACCTGGCAGTTACTCTCTTGTCTCCATTCTGCTTGTAGGAGTCATGACCTCTGTGCCTTGGCCTCTAGACTGCTTTGGAGAGGATACTGCAGCTTGCCTCATTTCTCGTCTCACCACCAACATTCAAAAACACATCTCAAACTAAAAATATTATGAGATTCATTAAAAGAAATAAAAAATACACATACAATAGTAATTTTTCAAGGTCCAGTTTTATTTTCTTCAGCTGATGATGTGGCTATAACATTTCAGAATAGTTGGTGTTTCATCATGGAACAGAGTACCCAGAGTACCCAAAGTAAATGTCCTGGCTCACTCAGCAGAGAGACCCAGCTCTAGACTCAGTGTCGCACAGTAAAGTTTGTGGCACAGGAAACAAACATGACAAGCCATCCCCAGAGGAAGAAAGTTAAAGCAATATTCAGAAACATTTGTCTTGCTGTTGCAAGTATTAAAGAAAAAGAGTTACAAGCCCAAAATAAAACATATTTTTGAAATCTCTTTTTTCCCCCACCCCTGCAGATTTACACTCCTTTTAATGGCTTGAAGTAGTCAAGAATTAAAGTGTCTTTTCTAGGCATTTCGTCTGAAATACTATGTATGGATTACACCAAATTCCTGTATGTCAGTTTCTTTCACTTTGAAAAGTATTTTTAAAAAAATTAAATCCTGGTCTAAATAATAACTACAGAAATAATGAAAGACTTTCTCCAAATTCTATGAATAATGAGGTTTAATCCTGCAAGATCTTCAGCTTTGCCTAAGATTTGCTGAATACAAAGAACAACTTTCAACGCCTTTCCCTCTCTACAAGCCTGAAACTTAAATGTGCATGTGGAATTTTTCACAATATGTTGTGTTTGTGGTTTTAATTATCATCATAAGCACCACAGTTAATCTGTAGTTCAACATGTGAAAATGTTTATATAGTTTTACATGATGGCTTGGTAACACACACAAACATTTAAGTTTAAAGGAACACTGAGGGTTGGGTCCTCATCACTTTATGAACCCTTACGTCAGCCATCTGGAGACCCTTCCCAGCTCTTTCGCCACCTGTGTCTCAGCCACCCAAGCTCTTTCTGTTTCTGATCTCACCTCCTCTGGCCACCAAGACAAAGAAATCCTTCTCTACCCAAATGCAGAGAAGAATCAAAGGTGAGAGATACAGAAATGAGGGTTCCTATAGTGCAGAAAATACTAGAGATCAATGTATACGGAGTAATTGTGAAATGACGTTCTTCATCAATAGTTAAGGCTGGAGGTGGAATTTCCCCAGCACACAAACAAGACCTTGCCGGCAGGGGGCCTTCCTCTTCCCACATGTTTATTCCATCATATGCACGATGCCTGGCAGAGGGCAGAAATGTAGGGCAGAGAAGGATGCAGAAGGGCAGGAAAGGTCACCAAGCATAGGCACTTCCTCAGCAACCCAACAGCCACGGTTAACTGTGCTGCCAAGCACAGGCTAAACTGGCCACCAACCCATGGGAATGCCCAAATGCCAAAAGCCATGTTCTTTACCTCCAACCAAAGGATGTCGGCACTGTCAGAGCATTCAGTTGAAAGCACATATTATTCCTGTGTGAAGGGGTCACACTGAAGAAATACAAATTAGAATATCTGAGTGATGGTGCTGCAGTAGAAAGGATGCTGAGGCACATCAGCAGCCTGTGCACTCAGAAGAGAGTGGGCTCCTATGGCTCCAAGATCAATGCTGTGAGACTATGTCTCCTCTGTGCTGTTGCCACTGGGACTGCCACACAAATCAATCTCTGGGATCTTACTTTCTCTCCTCTTCACCCATCTTTTCAAGGAGAAAACCTAGTTGCTCATCCTGAACCCAAGAGGTCCATTCCCTGTCTGATGGGGTGGAGACCATTGACCTCTTCAGAACTGTCCACAGACCAGAAATCAGAAATATAAATAAAGGACAAAGCTTCATAAAGTCTGCCAGGCATTTCTCAGCAACACTACTGTGCTCTGATCTTCTCGTGTTGGACACCTGTAGGAAAAAAACCCACTAGTACTGGCTTTCAGCTTTTTTCTCAAACACATCTTTCCTGCTCACGACAGACATGGTAGAGTTACATAAGGACTTGAGTTATTTCTGCTGCACATTGCCGGGGGTCTTCTAGGTAAACTGAATAGAAACTGTAGATAAAAAATGTTGCAGAAAAGAGCATAAAGAAGTAATATATCTGCAGAACACAACTGATGGAGCGACAGTTTTTTCTTTTAGAAAGGAAGTGTAAAAAGCTTTGGAACCATCAGCTACTCATGCATCGTCAGCCCTACCTTAGTACAAAGAGTTTAAAGGTAATGAAGCACATTTTTTGAGCACACAACAAGCTTGAGGAAATCCTGATTCCTCCTTCTTAAAATTCTTGTGTGCAAACCATGGGAGAAGTACACTGTGTGTGGAGTAGCCAGTAGCAAACCATGACACACCAATATAACTTAAAAAGCAATCCTATAATCTAGAAGGCCAAAATGCCTTCTATTTTATCACAAAGGCATTACTAAACTACTTAATATCTCCATGTCTATTCCAGCATCTCTCTAAGGTTCAGATCACACACGAGACTTTAAAAAGAGGTTGTTCCCACTTAAGGGAGTTCTCCTAAAACACTATTCATGCAGACCCAGCAAAACCAAACCACTTCTCTAAGTATCACAAACTCTCCTAATAGCACTGATGTGATGAAAAGGGCAACATAAATCTAAATACTCATGGAATTTTGTAGAGGGTAGAGCTTAAACAGCTGTGAAGAAGCTTCTTCTGTGTATGCATCCAATCAACACCAGTCTTTGGTGTGTAAAACCAGGAACATCTTTACACAAACCCAAAGTACATAACAACACATCGAGTTCATTCTGCTTCCAGATAAATCATATATTTCAAGAACTGTCTCTCATAACATTTTAGAAGTACTCTTTGGTGAAAACACAATAAATAAAGGTTGTACACTACTGTACGTGTACATGTATGTGCTCAAGGCAACAGTATTTTAGTTCCAGGAAAAGATTTGACTCTCCTTATGCATACCTCCTGATTCCTTTGTGGCTAATATGGACATATCAATGCTATTTCTCAGAACAGTTTATTCTAAGTGCCTCTTTTATTGCAGCCAACAGGTTATTTATTGAGTAATTCACTGTAACAACGACATTCTTATTACGAGTCTATTATGAGTCTAAGGTGCTCCTGCATACAACTTTTTAATGTAATTTTTTTGCTAATAGATAGACAAAATCATAATCCAGTAGAGATTAATATTATTTTTACCACAAAAGATGCCCCTTTCATTCAGCAGTTTCAATTGGACTAGGACAAGCAATACACAGAAACTAATGAGGATGACACAATGCAAAGACTGGCAAAAAACCTGTGGGGAGTTTTCTGGGACTTTTTAAAGTTTCTAGATGCTCACAGTCATGTGCCAGCAGTTATCACCCCACAGCAGAGATGGCAGAATTTTGTGCCAACAAACCCCCCAGGCACCACCCTCAGCCACAGCACAGTCACCTTTGCTGGGAATTTCAGTGTGCCAGCTGCAGGAATGGGGGCCCTGAGGCACGGACACACACTCCATCCCACCGTACCACAGCAGTGCTGGCAGTAAAGGACTGGCATGGGAAAATGGGGGATTTTTAAATCAGCACAGCAGCCTTCTGCTCATATGGGCCTCCACATACCCATTGGTGCACCCAGGGGACAGGGGCAGTGTCTGGAAGAACATAAACTCAGCAGGGAGGCAGGTAAAGGTAATCACCTTCTAGGCTTCCTAGCAAGATTCAGCAGACCTTTATAATAATCCTTAAGATATTTTCTACAAAGTCTGTGACTGTTTTCTTAGTGATCAGCTTTGGATCCCAATTACTACGTGGCTCCAAGGACTACAGTGATTATGTACAGAACTGAGAGAATTATTCACACCCTGATGTAGCTGGCAAATACCCAGTTATTTTGGCCCTCTCTTTCGAATGACTACGCATGTGGGATGTTTTACCTATTAAAGTTATGGCCACAGCTCCAGGGATATACACAGGTCTGGCTGCACTGTTGAGACTGGATATGCCATCATCAGGGATCTCACATTATTTCTTCCTTAATACTTTCTATGTCAGACAATTGCCTGAAATATGACTATATTTTATAATACAGAGTTGCCCAACCATCAAAGGTACTGAAGCAGAGACAACAAGAGGATGTAACTCTGTCTGTCATCCTGACACTTTGAAAACAAATAGCACATTGCTGTAAATATGTTGGGGAAGAATAGAGTAACTGATTCATGTTGAGCCATTTCTTGTTGTCTCTTTAAGAGAGGAAGGCAAAGAGTTTTCTTTTTTGTGTGCTGAGCCAAGCTAGCCTAAAAACAGGTCAGTTATAGCAGCACCATTTTGTGGTTCCCAGTTAGTGCGGCCCGACCCAGGGCAAGCATGAGTTGACAATTTATATTTTTACACTAAAATTACCATATCATTTTACTGGTGTACTTTCCAATTTGTTAGATTTCAGGTCTTGTTCAAGATAAATCAATCTGGAGTGTGAAAAGTCTGCAAACTCAGGAGCCATTGGTTCAAGACAGACTGAAACATGGAGAACCTCGGTTTTGGTCAGAAATCCAAATGTCTTCTAAGAAGGATTTTGGTTTGAGTTATTGCCTGCTGAGCAACTGTTACAGAGAATTTTACTACGAGTAAAGAGAAATTAGAGGACATTAGTGCTATCAGAAGACAGCAGGTGAGAACAGATGGAAAACTTCTGAATGGACTGAAAAAACCCTGGATTTTCTCTACTTTAAAGCAGAGATGGGGACAAAACATGATCAGTACAATTCCAGTTTAAAAGTCCTATGTGAAGGCTTGTTTAATATGCCTTTGCCCTTGCAATTATTTATAGTATTCCTGATGTTCAATTAACACAGTTTTTCACCAGTCATTTCCTGATAGACTTAAATTTCAGAGCACAACCAAATACTTATTTAAAAAGTAAACTTCTATCTGCATGCTACAGAAAAAGCAGAAAAATGTTTCTGCTATCAAAGCTCATGTAAGAATTCTTCATGGGCAAGCTTACAAGGAGTTTACCATCTCTTGAAACAACCTGAAACAGATGCTGAACTACTGGAGGCTTAGTTCCTTGAGGCAATTTTTGTACGGTAAAGTAGCACAACCAGATGTTACTACCTGGAAGGCCTTCAACATCCATTGTACTTAACATAATGTGAAGATGACCAAACATTATTCAGCGCTGAAGACTAAACACAGCAGAAAACATAATTCACTGTTAGTGCAGCATGGTCTTCTCTGCAGAATCACTGCCTTTTGAAAGTTGACCTTTAATACACATGTGACCGATATGGCTGAAAAGTAGAGCATGGCTCCACGACACAGCAGAAGGGAAAACACTGAAGCAGAAGACCTCACCAGGAGAATTGTTAACTCTAAGTGCTGGAGAAGTGTGAGCTCCAAAGTTATTTCTCCTGCACTGATCCTGTAGTGTCATCATTCAATACCATTTTCATTCCCTTCTAGGAAGAGGGTGCAAGATCCTCCAGCATGTTCCAAACAGGGTACATCTACGCATATTGCTTTTAGGGTACCTTTTGGGTTTTTCTCAGTTTCATTTTTCCAATAATTGAGTTGAAAGAGGGTCTTTTCACCCCAGCCCCACTGACTTCCTCTGAGTCTGATGAAACTTCACAGTAGCATGCTTCTTTCACTGATCAAATTTCAGTATTTAAGGAAGTGCAGAAAAGTGAGATTTCCTGTAAAAAATTCTCCTTTTGGAATTTTATCTCCAATCTAATTTTCTTTTCAAGTAATAGAAAATCATGGAAACAACAGTTTCATTGTACAAATCACTGACGGAGTTATGCCAAAAAGGGCCCTAGATGCTCTTTTATCACCTTGATACAAATCAGGAAAAAATAAAAATGGAAGAGACACAAAAGAAAGTTTCAATATTCTAAAATCTTATTCAAGAAAATAGATATTCCATTTATTTCTTTCCTTGCTTATTGAAGTTCAGGGGTTAACCATACTTTATATACCACGTATTCAAATTTATTCTAATTTAAAGAAAAATGGAAAAATGATTATTCTTTCTAAACTAACCACATCAAGAGAGCTTGTCAGATTTTCTAAGAAGTATCTGCTATGCAAAACCCAAGCATGGTTCAAGATTGCAGGGCCTCAGAGGAAACCCACTGACAATCAGTTACCTATGGTAAGGACACCAAGGAGATTTTGTTTGTCAGAACAGAGGCTTGGAGTAAAACCTCATTCCCATAGGAAAGAGTAGAGTGTGTGACATTGTACCTCCTGCACATCACAGCAAGTCTCTGCATTGGTCACTACTTCAAAACTTATTTTTTCTAAACTGTAAAAAAATGCTCCCAAATCAAACCCATGCCAAAGGCTCAGAGCTGAGGTGCAGTAATACGTACAGCAGAAATCAGGGTTAATATTAAAGGAGCACATGCCGCCTTAACTGTAGCAGTGTTTAATAAATGACACTTCTAAACTACAGCAACTGAATTCTACCAGTGTTATTAGTAAGCTGTCTCCTGTACTGAAGGAATGAACAAGGACAATATTGTTACTTATAATTCAGAGCTAGCTTGTATGAAAAAGACATGTGGCATCAGGAAAATGTAATTAATTTGGTGGTGTAAGCCTTCATAAATTATGAAGTATTCCCAATAGCAGTCCTGCAAAACTTACAGAGAACATGAGCTGCCTTTAAATTACTTAGTTTGCTTGCTACCAGAATTCTTTTAAGGTGGTTAGATACTGACACAGTATTAAAAATGCCCAAACTATTGCAATGGCTGACATATTGAGCCACCTTTAATTAAGACCATAATGTTCCTTTGGGCCATGCCTAAGACAGTAATCTGTGTCCAGAGGCTGTCACTCTCTTCTCTAATGGACTACAGCACACAAAAATTAATTATAGGGGAAAGGTTGTTGCTCCACCTGGGACTGGAGATTCAAAGGCAAACGTTTTGCTGTTGATCAAAATGAGTAGCTCCTTTTGCAACAGCTAATACAATTTCTGCCACATAGCACTTAACCCTCGCTTCCAGCATTAACATGAGCAAATTTGTTGCCTGAGGGGAAATTTTTATATTTTTATGTATTCATTCATTTTTTCATTATGATGCCATCACAATTCTGCCTGTCCAAAAATTGGAAAAAAAACTTGATTTGAAAAGTTCAAAACGAAACAACAGATCAGAGCTCCCAGCCATGAGATTTTTGTAAGGCTATATCAATAAAAACAGTCTACAGATAAACAAAGATTTCAAAATATTTTTAACTCCTATTTGTTTAAATTTTAAAACAAATTAATTTAGAACCTGATAATGCTTTCTGTGTTTGCTTTCATGAAATGTTCAATGGCAAATAATTTTACAGGAAGAGTTGCTTGCAGACACAGTAGATTTTAAGCAAACAATATAAAACATTAGTTAAAACAGAATTTCAAATCACAAATAATACTGCCCACTGCCTGAGACTATTAACTTGTTGACTCATTGAATCAGAGAAAACAAAGCTGCAGGAAACAGAAAGAAAAACAGTCCCCAACAGATACCTTTATAGTAAACACCAGTTACTTGCGTTTATCAGAGGACTCTCTTGTGTTGTGAGCTAACCACAAAGATTTCATAACTCACCATCAAATTCACCAAAATATTCTGCTGGTCTAAAACACATCTGCACAGTGTTGACACTGTGCTTGTTCCTGCCTACAAGAGGAATGAGGAAGAGGGAAATGTGAGTTATTGCAAATATTTGAACTAAAGAAAGGGGTTGGGGATGGGGGAGAAAAAGGCATAACCTAAGTAGTAAGCTTGAAGACAAATTGCTGACTAAAAGGAGGAGACAGCAATGATTGTCTTGACAAAGAATGGCCCATGCAATTTTTCAACAGATGATCATCAAAATTCAGAGCTGCACTGCCAGAACGTATCTGCAGGCCCCCTCCTCCTGCCTCAGGATAGAGGCAGCTCCCATGAACCTCAGGGGAAATCTTTCAAGCAGCAGTGTTCCCTATTTCAGTAACACCTGAGATGATTAAATGAACAATGAAACTCAGCTGTAAATTTGCAGCAAGGTTACAGTCTGTAATCTGAATAGTATTAAGAGGAATGAAATAAAAATGAAATCAATGCTCACAGGATATTGTAAATCAGATGCAAATAAGCTTCCATTTATTTGTCTTTTCTTTGTTTCTTTCTAAAAGTGGCATAGTTAGCTCATCAGGTTCTCAACATTTATTTTAAAACTCAGTGACTCCATTATTTTAGGAGATTTCTTGGGGGATAGGGGCATAGTAAGTTCCCATTCCTGTGAATAAAATGAACCCAGATCTTTGCCTGTGAATAAGTTCAAAATGTAAGTCAGAATCAAATATATGGATATGAAATGATGAAAAATACTATTCTTATTGCCAAAAAAATCACTGCAGCAGGTATTTGTCTATCAGGGCCTTCTTCACAAAAGCAATGCCAGTGTGGGCAGCATGGTAGTGCACTGTAACACCCTTTTAATGAGCTCTTGGCCTGTTATTCCCAGCTCACACAAACACGTGTCATATATGTTTCAGTGCTACAAGCACTATGTCTCCTCATTTTCTCTGATCAAAACGCCTGATAAAAGGTGTCCTAATCATTATTCTTTAAAGAGCAATCTAAACATGCTATACTAGCAGCAAGTGTCCCCAGGATCTTAAGGGTACAGGTTTCAGGTTTGGTTCTGCCATCAGACTGTTGTACTGATTTGATCAGTTTCCTCAATGTCAATAAACCAGCTTCCTAGTCTACTGTATGGAAATATTCCACAGTTCATTTTTTTCAGAGCTGCAGTATAATTTGCCTCTCTAACACAAGCCCTGCCCTTATGAAAGCTACCTATTCATCAACCTACATACTTGATCTGTAATTCTGAAGATTACAGCTAACAAAAAAATCAAATTCAAAGCTCAAAATACCCACAGAATTTCCTAATGTTTCTGTAGCACTGTGTTAGCACTTCAGTCCTATTAAAACTATTTTAAAGTTAGCAGTCATTCTTCAATCTTCTCCAGACTAGCCTGACACAAAACATTGCCAGTTTTGTGTTTTAGTAGATCTACTGCTACATCAGAGACAATCTTTCTCATATTTTCATAATTTCCAAAATTAACCCCTCCTTTGATTGACAGCAAAGTAACAGTCAAGAGCTGAAGAAATCAGCATTCAGCAAAATTGTACATATCTGTTCTTGTTTTCAATGTCTGAGTAATTAAGACTACATAGCCAGTCCTTCTAGTACTTCATAGCTCCTGGCTTGTGGTGTAGGCAGACATGACTGTGGAGCAAACATTGCACTGCTGTCTCAAAAATTCCCTTTTTAATCCCAGTATTAAAACTTTCTTGGTAAGATGTAATCTGTTCTAGGACAAATACAAAAGCAGGTCCACAGTCTACATTAGCAAAGTTTTTTTACATTCAAGTAGCCTGAATAGTTTGAAGCCAAGACAAGTGCTTTAAGAATGCCCTGAAAACCTCTGATGGAGCTTGTCAGATATCAATATCCAGCAGGAAAGATGTTTGAACTGAGACAATTGGAAACAAATCTGTTATGAGACTGCTTTAGTCTTTGAAACAAAGTGTACAGCCCAGGTGGAAGCCGGAGAGAGACCAAGAACTTCAAAGAATTTCAAAGGAACGTCTCTTTCTTTTCACTACCCCTCCTTGCTCAACGATGTGTTTCTGCCAGCGCAGATTGTTCTGATACCTTGAAATGTACAGTGGCATCATCACATGCAGAACTGGTCATTGTCAACAGTACACACTAATAAGTACCAGAATAAATAAAAAATCTCAGGCAAGCAATGAGATCCATCAGTCCACTTCTTCATAGCTTGTTAGTAGGCTGTCAGAAAAAATACTCCCAGACATAAAAAATAGGCTTCTCCATACCAAATCTTTTGAGATTTGCATCTTCCTCTATTAGCCCCAATTGAGGAAATAAGGTCATGAACGGGAAAGACCACTAATCTATTTCATTAGTGTCTCAAGTGTATGAATACACTTTAAAATGACTTTGTTCCTAGAGCCAAATGGCTGAAAATCCTACTTTGGTTAATCTTTGCTCACAGGATGACGGCAGCCTTTTTGATTAGTCCCAGTATGGGAGAATAGGAAGGTGAAGTGTGACTAGAGACACTGAGAAGGAGTGTGTGCAGCAGCAGCTCAGGTAGCTGGCGTCAGCAGGGAAGCATCTCTGCTGCCCAGCCCCTAAGGAGACTGCATGGCTGAAGGGCTTTTTGGTCAGGAGCAGAAATAGAACCACTTGGGCCAGCCACTACTGGGCTACCAGCCACACTGGAGCAGCAAATAGGCAGCTCCTTCTACTAGATTAATCTCCATGCAGAACTGCTTTCCTTTGTGCTATAAGTACATCCTAATTTTCACAAAACCTTTGCATCACCTGATCCTCTCAGTTTCCCAGTCTTGAATACTTCCTCCAGACTTTTTCACTTTTACTGAATTATTCAAACAGCAAGGATGAAAGGCCCCTTTCAAAACTCAAAAGATTGCAGTGAGATTTAATGCAGACAGAGAGTTTGGGCTGCTCTAGATAGTAAAGCTAGAGTCAAGAGAGATCTACCACCCATTATCACTACCATCCTATTTCTTTGTCATTATCGCTTAATTATCTTGTCTTGTTTATTTAAACAACAAGGCAATTAAGAGACATTGTCAATGGAACAGAACCCTGGCACAGGCAGTGGTCTCTGCTGTGAGATAAATGCCAAGATATTTAACAGGAAGCAGCATAACAGGAGAGAGACTGTTTCCAATGCACTGGGCAGTGACTGCTGGAAAATGTGTGCCATTGATACTTCAGGATACCTTACAGTCCTCCTCACAGTCCTTAATTACTGCTGGGAAGTCCCTCGGTGCTTGCTCCAGGTTGTACCTTATGAATATACCTAAAATACTCTGCTGAAGTTTGGCATTACCAAAAGAATGATGTAAATACCAAATGACACAAATCAGAAAGAATTCAGAAAATAACAACTGGAAGTAGCAGTGACTTACAAGGAGCAGCTACATATAATTTCATTAGGAGATTACTTATGGGCCCCATGGGATGGAGTAAAGGCATTGTTCTATCTCGTCAGACCAACAATTCATCTAATCCAGTGACTGTTGTCTGACAGCTCCAAACAGCAAATTGTTCAAAGTGTGTAATATATTTGCACCAGGTAACAATAGAACAATATGCCTGTAGGAGAAGTTTCTGCCCAAGATGTAGAACTGGTGCTGTTTTCTAACCTGAAGCAGGAAGAATGATTTGTAATTTCGTTGTTTATTCTAATGCAATCATAACTAACCACTTGCACAGCTTAATGTTTTTTGAATACTTTTCATTTTTCCTGGGTTTGCGTCAAATAAGAGTGGAAGTTTGAGCATACAAGATGTGGAAGGAGAACCAATCACCTTTGCTAAGCACAGAATGTTTATGGGAGAGGAGCTGGTAGGAGTGAAAACACTTTGAATGGGCAGATGGTAAGGAAGGGGGTAGGTCTGAGATTTGAGGAACTTTGGGAGAGAAGCAGTTGGGAACAGGTGAGATGAGCATCCCATGCAGAGCATTTCAGATACCCACACTGAAGCCTTCTACCCTTGCACCACCCACTGTCTGCTTTGTTGATGGAAATGCGGTCTAGTGGCATAACACATATTTGTGGAAATGATTGACCAGAATGGCCTGAAAATTCCTTTTGCAGTTGTTCTTAAGGATACAAAGTTAATCTTTTGGGTTTATGTTCATTTCTGTATAACCACTTTAATACAAAGAAGTAATAGCAGACTACTCTGTGGGTTAGGGCTTTAAAAATGAAAGTATTTATTTATCGATATTTTTAAGTGCTTTCTTATTCCTTGTTGCTCTCCAGGGCAAAAGGTCCACCTCTGACAGAAACATAGTACTTAGGAGTCCAGTTTTGAGCTAGAAAATGCAATTGCAGAAATGGTGTCCACTTTGGGATAGAAACAAAGAATAAGAAATGGAGTGGAGGGATGGAAGGAACTGGGAGCTACTAAGAAAGAAGCATTGTTTGTTCTTTAATACTGTTTTGATATTCTACCTGTAGTTGTATATTTGCTTTTTTGTTCATCACCTTTTCTCAGTGATTCCAAATACTGGGGAAATACTGGTGCTCATGTTGCATAGATTATTATGACAAATGCCACCACCACTTCTTCCTGCTCTATCGGAGGAGCAAGTTCCATTGCTGGATTATCTAAAGATCATGTCCAACTCCAATTATCATTACTTATTAAATCAAGTTTGACTCAGAAAAATAATTAAATGCTTAAATTAAGGCATTCTACTTTGTCACACACTTGGATCTGCTGGAAAGTGTATGAAACAGTTGTTAATATTGAAAATGAGATGAAAAATGTTCTAAATTTATCTCCCCAGCATTTCCATTCAGCATAATAATGGACGTTTGACAGTAATGCATTGTTGTTGAGCCAGTGAGAATCATTTCTGAAATGAAATGATCACACACCTTCAAAAGTAGTCTCATAGAAACCTGGAACCATTCCGGATGGAATAGATAAATGTTCAGTCACTTGGGAGCTGTATTTTGGCTGCCTTATGGCTCAAATAAAAATGAACAATTTTCAAATGAATATAAAAATCATACTTAAAAGAATTCAAATGCAAAGTATATATGCATTTTCCAGCATCCATATATAAATTAATATGTACCATCTGGGTTACATCTGGTGATATTAAAGTGTTGTCTCATGAGCAGAATAGGTGTGAGAACCATGAAGCAAAGCTGAGCAGTTCTGGCACTTACTGCAAAGGAGACAGCATTCATATGTAACTCCAAAAGTACACTGCCTTGTCCCTTCACTGTTGCTGCTTTTAAATCTCTGTCTCCCTGATTTTCTCCCATATTTAAGGCTTTATTTTCTTTTTTACTTTTCTTAAGGACTTCCAACATCATCTCCATGATCCAGGCTGCTATTTACTCTAGGTCCTGGGTTCAGCTTTTGCAACAGACCTTCAGTCAGGGCAGCAGTCACACTGTAAATGAAATCATGGGTCTTCCATTTTCCATGGTGCTCCCACAATGAACCTCATCCTCTTCTCATCATTCTCTAAAAAATCTGCTCAGAAACACCCTTGGTTCCTCTGGTTGTCTTCAATCTCTCAGTAAACCTTTCCAGTGGCTTGATTTTCTGTATTCTAGCCTTTTCTTGAAAGACTGTTACCCATCTGGACCTCTCCTCACCTTCACCTTCCTCTCTTTTGCCTTAAATTACTCATCTCCCCCAAACCATATGTGTAGCTGCTTCACTTCTTTCCCTGGTCTATCTGGATCCTTAATCATGTGGGCTCTGAGGATTCCCAATGAGCATTTGTTCGGCAATTATGGTTGTCTTCTAAAGCACCAAAGTACACCACGATTTTCTGGCCCTCATAATTACAAGAAATCTCCAGGTACTTTAGAAAAGGCTGTGCTATGAATTCAGCACACATTCTGTAGTTCCAAAGTAAAAATTGAAGATAAAACAAACCAAATCTTCATTACTGATTTTAAGACTAATCTACATATGACCTAGGATAAGACTGTCTGAAGCGTAGAAAGTGCAAGACAGAAACATGCAAAGATGAAAGGATTACCTGATGTCTTGCTATGGACCTCAGATCCAGGGTAAAGATGGCTGTGTTACCTCTCAGAAGTCAGTTCTACAGTTGAAAGAGAAAAATTTTTATCATACTTACACCTAGCTATTTTTTGTTTTCAGAGAGAGTCAGGTGAGGTGTGGTAACACAGACCTTTCCCACGGGAACTTTTCTCTTCTTCTTTCTATGTTTTGTAAATAGAGATAAAAGCTTGGATGTTACTGTAAACTGCCTCTGGAAAGATGGACATTCTACCTGGCCTATCGGCCTAGGGGGAGGTTATGAATTGGCCCAATCCAGACGACCTTTGGAAAGTCTATATAACATTTAGATTTAAATAATAAATTCAGATTTCTGCCTCACTCGATCCAGCCTGGTTCTCTCGCTCTGCCAGTGGTTCAACAGCGACAGTGAGGTGTTAATTTGATAACACTGATCTTCTCATGAAGCAAAGGAGCGGATTAGATGGCCTTTCTTGCTCCTTTTCAGACCTATTTTCTTTGCTTCTGTGGGTTACACAATCACACTGTGAGAACGGCCTTTCGCCATGTGCTACAGAAAAACCCAGTTCAAGAACCTGCATATTTCACACAGAATCACAGAATCACAGAATTAACTAGGCTGGAATAGACCTTTGAGACCATCAAGTCCAGCCTATGACCTACCACTTCCTCATCAACTAAATCATGTCACTGAGTGCCACATCCAGTCTGTTTTTAAACACGTCCTGGGATGGTGACTCCACCACCTCCCTGGGCAGACAATTCCAGTGTCCAATCACTCTTTCAGTGAAGAACTTTTTCCTGATGTCTAACCTTCAGAAGAAGGGTATGTAAGAGCTCTATGCAGAAACCAAATCTCAGCCACCTTGTGTTGAACAAAGTGTAGAAGAAGATGCCCAACTTCTGATTTACCATACGTGAAATTAAAGTGCTTCAGCACAAGCCCTCATATGAGCAAGGGAGAACAGCCCACAATTACTCACCTGAAGAGATTAATCTCTTTCTGCACGTAAACAAAAAGTATGTCTGTTCCCCTGGCTTTTCATATAGGGTGTGTTAATCCGTAGGATCTGCTCTTACCCATGCATCTGCAGGTCCCATGTGCAAGAATTTCAACATGAAAAAGTGTATCTAGAAGTGTGGATAGAAAGCCTCTTTTAGCTCTGACTCACCAGACACTAAGTTATAGACAAGTCTGTGTTTCTCCCTTAGCAATGCATGTAGCACTGTGTCAGGCTTTCCTAACTTTCCTAAAATGGTGAAGTTTAGGAGATCCTGCTTGCTTTCTTTAGATTGTTTCTTGAGGGTAACACTTTACTTAGAGAGGTGAACTGTTTATTTTTAACAAATCAAGTTATTATGCCTTTTCATTTACTTGATTAAGCAAATGAACACATTTTAACCTTCAGAAGAAGATTTTCAGACTGGCATCAACTGCCTTGAATTTTGTCAAAAAGCAGGTATCCCTGAAGGTTTATCTGCAAAAAGCTTTATATAAAGACACAGTGTCAGCCCAAATTAATTCTCAACACACCTAAATGAATCAGATAGAAAGAAGGACATTTTCCCTGTGTATTATGTGCAAGAAACTTGCAGTTAAGCAGAGACTCATCCCTGTGGTGGACAAAGGACTGGCCCCAGTATTCTGTTGTTGTTCTCAGCCCAGAGGAGGCGTCTGCTTTTCATACAAGAAAAGTTATCACAGAATCACAGAATCATTTAAGTTGGAAAAGACGTTTGAGATCACCAACTACAACCTATGACCGAACAGTACCATGTCAACCAGACCCTGGCACTGAGTGCCACATCCAGTCTTTTCTTAAGCACCTCTGGGGATGGTGACACCATCATCTTCCTGGGAAGCCCATTCCAATGCTCCATCACTCTTTCTGTGAAGAAGTTTTTCCTAATATCTGGCCTAAACTTCCCCTGGCAGAGCTTAAGACTGTGTCGTCTTGTTGCCTGGAAGAGACTAATGGCTACAAGTCCCTTCAGGCAGTTGTAGAGAGATTTTGGGCTAATTGCAGCAGAGAGGGATTAAATGAAAAGTGTCTCTTCTACTTGGATGAACTATGGTGCAGGTGGAAAAGTTACAAATTTTTTTATTTTACTTTTAAATGAAGCGTTAAAAAATTTTGCCAGGCAGAATATTTTTTCAGCTTTCTTTCCTAACCCTAGAGTGGCTGTAAAACCTCAGCAGTTAAAAATGTTTTCTCTGGCTCTAAGTCTAATGCATCCATAAAAATTACATTTTAAATAAAGAAAACATGTTTTGTTCCAGCTCCAGAGTGGCTATAAGACATTACATATTTTCTAAAAATGCATTTAATTCTTTATTTTAAAAATCCTTCAATACACCATGACTAAATAATTTGTTGAAAACTCTATATATGTTCTAATCTTCAATTTATCAACCTTAAACTAGTATTTTGTGATCTGGTAGAAGAAAAGCCTTAGATTAAAAACCTTTCATAATTTCCCCTCAAGACCACATTTAGTTCATGGCCTCTCTGGGGGTGTCTGGGGCTGGATTTTGTGTCTTGTTAGAAGCAGAGCTCCCTTTGTTTTCAAGTCCAGATATTTTTCAGATAACCTGAAAAAGTTTGAGACCTTGGTACTAAGAGAAATGTTACCAAACACTTCTGCCTCTTTGACTAAAGCTGTAATTGTCCTTCTCTGAGCAGAAGGGCCTCATGAAATGAGTGGAACTTTCAGAAAGGACACATCTTGAGAAATAACAGACTGATTTCCATTGTTCCTTCCAAGCTCCAGTAAAGGCTCCCTCTTCAATCTTGAGCAAGTCACTTAACCATTTTCATTTCATTTCCTTCTTTGCAGAATGGAAAAACTAATTTTTACTGGCCTTAAGGCATATCGTGCAGAGAGATCAATTCTCATGCTTTCAGCAGGCAGCATTTTGCAAATGCCTGTTTTAATGGAGCTGCTCTGAGTGAGGATGGCGGGGAAGAATAGATGCTCAAACTGCCCAAGAGGACAGGTTACCGGGGTTCGCAGTGTGCAGAACCTGTGCCCTCTTTCCCTGCTGGTCCCTGGGCTTTACTGTGTCCCACTGGAGGCAAGGGACAAAGATGAAATTAGGGGTTAGAGGGGAAAAATGCCCTGCAGTCATGGATATAACTGTATAAAGGTGTTCTCTGCTTTCTTCTCCATTACTAACTTTTCTGAGAGCCTCCAAAATTTATTCCCCTAGAGCCTACATAAAGGATGGACTATTTTTTCCTTGTTCTCCCTCTTTGTTTTTGCCAAAATATTCTACTGTAAAATTCTCCTGCAACACAACACAGGCAGCTTGATTCTTGACTATCACTCACAATTATGTATGACCAGGTATCTGTCATCCCATTCTTCATTCCTCAGATGAAATACGTACCAACCAGCACAGAGTCTGGCACATACCAGGTCCATGTGGGGCTCTGAAACAAAAATTTGGGAAGGGAGAATGAGAAGAGTTGCTTAAAAGAGTATGAGAAATCTTTTGGATGTCTTCTGATTGAACCATCCCCTTCCCATTGAAGTTGACTGGGAGTATTTTGCCTCCATGGAGTGCACATTCATGGATTTCCAGCTCCAACTTATCTTCCTGATTCATGCCATAAGTCCTTGAGACCTGTGGGATAAAAGTTGCTGCCTCACAAGAGGTAATGCCATCAGCAGCTCCTCTAAGTTCAGAGCACAGCAAAACTGTTTCCAGAGAGCGTCTGCCTTTCCAGGACCAAGACACAGGACACACAGGGCCAGAAGTGCCCTGTCTTCAAAGGTAGACTTGCTGCCCTGCACTCACAGAGCTCAGCCAGGTCCCTGCTCCTGGAGTTCCTCTGGGGATTCCTGGAGATGGTCTGCATTTGTCTGCAAAAGTTCTTAATAAGACTTTTTAAGTATTAAAAGAAAAAGACTGCCAGCAAGAGCAAGTGGACTATGGTCATCTACACTTGGAATACAGTGAAAAGTTTATATCTTCTTTATTCTTTTATAAAAAGTGATTTTAATTTGATACCTGCTGTCCTCTCCTAAGATTCTTAGTTCTGCTTAGTATGAAGTGTTATGGTTAAGTAGAATCTGTTTATGTTGGAAGTCTAAGGGAGTGAAAGTATTTTCACAGGTCTACTAAAAAATGCTATGGTCAGTTCTGTCTCATGCTAAAGTGCACTCATCTTGGGGATGGCCATAAAAGCCACAGTCTCTCTTTAGGAGAGAGGAACTGGAATACTTAATTTTTCCCCACACAAAGAACTCTCATATTCTTCCTGAAATAATGAGCATTGTTGACTCATATCCAAATAATTTTGGTTAAGAGCTGATGAAGCCATCGCAAACACTGTGCTAGTCAAAAACTAGAGAGGCAGCTCTCAATTACCACAGTATGGTTTTGTTAAATTCCTGATTCCTGACGTTGTCAGGACGTTGCCCAAACGTTGTCACTCTTTTGCTAGAAGTGACTACAAGAGCTGAAGGAGTAAAAGACCAGGGTGGATTCCTGTGAGTGTATGGTTTAGTGAACTGTATAGAGGACCTGCATTTGCTGCTTCACCTGACTGGTTGTTTACGAGATCTCAGCAATCCCCCCGCTGCCATGGGGCTGGGTGTCTGTGATGTGAATACCACCAGCGGCAGTACCAAATGTCGCCACTGAGAATTAATTGTCTTTTGTTACATCAATTTAATGAACTGTTTTTCAGGGACATCTGGCTTCCCTGCCTGAGGGTTGGGGAAAAGGTGAACTACCAAGAAGGCAGGAAAATGCTGTTCTTCCTCACAATTTCTGTACAAATATTCCTACTGTTATTGCTTGCTGTCATGACCCTGCTCTTCTGCATGACCAATCCACACTGCTATATGTTCCTTTCCAAACACCTCCATGCACACTCTCCTCCCATGTTCCTCATGTTCACACTAAATTACACTGCAGAGTCCACTCAAGACTTTTCCCTGGTTTTCATGTTCTCTGCTAAGCTCTTTTCTCATCTAAGAAGACCTCACCACAGCACACAGAAAAAACAGACACTGACCAGGGTAGAGTGACTCTTGCCACCATTTCATGCATTAGCACACAGGATCAGTGTCTCTCAAGGAGAATTAGGACCTTGTTTTTGCTAAATGACCTGTGAAAGCATTTCCATTTAGAGACGGTTTGGTGTATTATAACTAAGTGGATGGAACAGAGTGAGCATTTATTTATCCAGGAAAGTTTGGATCAGACAAAACATCTGGTTTTCATTGAAATCTTCAACTTTACAAAAAAAAAAAAACCCACAAAAAAACAAACAAAAAAAACCCCCCAAAACCAAAAACAAAGTCTAGCTGAGTTAATAGAGACTCAAGGAGGGCAGGTGTTTGACGTGATTGCAAGAGAGTTGAAACACGATCAAAACATGAGCATCCTCCAAAGTCTCAGTTCAGATCATTCATGGAAAGCTTTTTAGCCTCCACCATTTGAAGGCCTGAATGAGTAAAAGCATTGCTTATAAGTCCTGAGTGCATGAAGAATCACGTTGTTTCTCTGAAATGTTTTTGTTTTCTTTCCTTTCATTGCAAATCCTAGTATCAGGTGGGTCAGCCTAACCATTGCAAAAATTTGAAAAAATTCTTGAGCCAACTTATTTTGCAGTGGATAACACTACCACACCCAGCGTTGTAGGAGCCTCAAAACAGCCATGCCCAATAGATGGAGTGCTATTTGTTCAGAGGCACAGGGTAGCCAACTTAGCTGTCAGTGCTTGGGAAGAGTTTTGAGAGAGATGAATAATGCTAGGACTTGAGTCCAGCTGAACAATTTGTTCTGAAAGCAGTCACAATATGCGACATCTGCTGCTGCAGCTTTAGGAAACAACAGTGATGAAAAGCGAAGCTTTCCTTCAGTCTGTAGGTGCTCACCGCTGTCCCGAGTGATACAGGATCATTTAGTCTCCAGGATCCCAGGACAACAAAGTCCTTTCATTTTTAACAAAGTTAGACCTTCTTCATAGTGTGGGAGATGTGCCCTGTACAGTACAGCAGTTTGTTCTGGCTATCACACTTGATCTGGAAAACATATACTGAGGAAAGAAAGATGCTGCCATAGGAAAAAATGTTGGGACTGGCAGAGCCTGTCAAACATTTTTCTCAGACACCAGGAGGTGCTTTGAAATGGTGCTTTGCACTTTCTATAAATAGCCTTATATCTTGGCACTGTGCTTATGTGAGAAATAATGTGAAGAGGTGTCCTGTTGGTATATGGGTATATGTGCCTGTTTTGCTGGCTTTTCTGGAATGCTAGTCCTGGCCTTGAGACTGTGGGACAGGACCAGGTAGCACCATTTTGTGATTGGTACCATCAAACTCACATTTCAGTTAATATATCTCACATCAGCTGAGGATTCAATGAAAGAGTCAGAGAAAGATCTTAGGCCCCTTGATCCTCAGTCCCTGCTCTAATAAAGGAGTGATTAACATTACAGTTCATTATTACTTTCAATTTCGACTGTCCTATGAGGTTAGAGTAGCTGCAGTACTAGCCAGAATCCTATTTTCTGCCTGTCAGTTAAGCAAATGAAGTCCCAAGACAGTCTGACTCACCTTCATATAGAAAAGAAAATTCTTTATTCCAACACACCTCTGTCTTTCTTAAAATGTGTCTTTATTCTGAAAAGCGACTGTCAAAAAATCACATCCTTTCACTCAATTGATCTATTCCCTGTCTGTATTTTTATCCAATGTATTTAGTACTAAAATGACTTTTTACAACATTTTTTTCCTTCGCTTCTTATTGTTGACAAAGGTATGAGAGAGAAAGCTGGCTTCTATTCTGGCTCGAGTCATTAAAAGCGTTGTTAAATGTTTTTCATTTCCAGGACCAAAATTCTGCCTTCTCAACTATTCCTTTGCAAACTCAGAGGACAATTTATTTGCAAAGGTTTAATTGTGAGTAGAATTTGATGTAATGAAGCTTTAATAGCAAAGCTGTATGAGCCAGAAAAAGCACAGCTTGTTTTTCAGATCCCAAGCTGAGTCTGCAAGAGGAGATGCTTCTAAATGGAGAAAATGTCATTCAAGTCACTCAGGCACAATAAACGTGAATCCCTCATCTCCTTTTTAATAGTAAAGAACAGGCTCATATGAACACTAATGGAGGACTAAGACGCTGATGGCAACTTCTGCATAATCAGAAGTAGTAGTTAACAACAAGACTCAAAGAAGCATTGTGTCTATACACACAAATGGCCAAATGTGTTTTCTTCAGAGCAGAACAACTGTGGTGCACCAAAAATGCCCTGTTTTTCCAGCTCTACCAGTTTGTCTAAAGAAAAATGTCTCCCTAGAAATCCTTCCTTGGGCTATCATGGCTGCAGTGACATTTCCACTTTTGCTCAAGAACTCATCTGGAGAGGCAAGTTCTAAGAAAGTATCAGGAAGTGATGGCCATCAAAATCCCCAATTTCTTGTGACAGATAGTGAAAAGTGCCAACCAAGGAGGAGTTCAAGTCTGGGTGTCTGTTCTAGGTGAAAATAATACGTACAGCAATGTTCCTTGGAGAAAATGACAAAACAAATAATATTTGCCAGCTAAGAATGCCCAAGAACCTTTTCAACTTCTCATTCAACTTACCAGTGTGTTCTGAAGATTATTTTTGTAGGAAATCTGTATTTAGAGTCTCTTCACTCATCTTTCCTACCTTAGGTTCTTCGTCCAGGCAAAACCAGCCTAAATAAAGCAGCTGTCACTGTCCTCGTTTACATAGGGAAGTACTGAGTGTCTTGAGTTTCCTGGCCTCTGGGAATGCTTCCAGGCAAAACCAAGCTGGTTAAATAGCCACCTGAATTTTTGGAGATCAAAGGTAAGATGATAAGAGTAGACTTTGATAACTGGGTAGCTCTAATTGTTGGGAGAACATTTTGTTCTGCAATTATTCGTTGCTCACCACTGTTATGTTTCTACCAAGAACTGAGTTCACCCCTGCTATAACTTTGTAATTATTTGTGCATTGTGAGTTGAATAATAGAATCGTTTGGGTTGGCAGGGACCTGGACATTTTCAGCTACATCAGGTTGCTCAGAGCAGCATCCAGACTGTCCTTGAATGTTTCCAGGGATGGAGTATCTACATCTCTCTGGGCAACCTGTTCCAGTGTTTCACCACTCTCATCACAAAAGAATAACTTCCTTATATTTAGTCTGAACCTACCCTCTTCTAGTTCAAAAACCATTACCCCTTGTCCTATCTCAATAGGCCATACTAAAAAGTCTGTCCCCATCTTTCTTATAAGCCCCCTATTTGTACTGAAAGGCTGCAATAAGGTCTCCCTGGAGCCTTGTCTTTCTCGGGCTGAACAACCCCAACTCTCTCAGCCTTTCCACCCAGGAGAGATGCTCCATCCTGCTGATCATTGCCCTCCTCTGGACCCGCTTCAATAGGTCCATGCTCTCTCCTGAGGAGTCCAGTGCTGCACACACCACTGCAGGTGGAGTCTCACAAGAACAGAGCAGATCTGCTGGCCACACTTCTTTAGATGCAGCCCAGGATGAAGTTGATTTTCTGGGCTGTGAGCACACATTGCTGGCTCATGTCCAGAATGAATATCAAAAGGCACTTCAGATAGCTTTCTAATATCATATTTTTAAATAACCACATTAAATAAAAAGAACTAAAGGCCAGCACTGAATCTTGTTAATTTCATTGTTATCTTGCAAATTGATGGAGACGCCTTCAAAAGTGCTCAATAGTAGCTCAATTCAGCTGTCATGTCATCAGTTATAACTTGCACTGGTTCTGCATTATTCATTTCCCCTAATATTCTGATTTATTTGGCCAAGCATACCAGTGTTATTGTATTGCTGTTTTATTTATTTGTTTCAAAAACTAGATATAGTTCCTGACTGGTTTATCAGCCATTTCAACAGAATAAGAATAGAGTGACCTCTGTATCTTCAAAGTGCTGCATGAGGTTTTAGCACTCATCTCTCATTAAATTCAATGATACTCAAGCTAAAAGCAGGAATAGTTCCCTCTCTCTATTGCCTCCTTACATACAGCTAAAAGACAGGCAAGCCTGTGATCATTCTTTTCTTCAGGTGCCCCATGTTAACCTGAAACTCAGTAAATACAGTTTTTATAACCCAGAGTCTTTTTGAGCATTAGTCAATGAAGCACAATGTTCTTTGTTTAGCTTCACTGTACAGTGGGAGAAATACTCTGATGGGCTTGTTCATAGTCCCTACATGGTTGTCAGTTCTTCAGTGGTGATCTGCTGTATATGCTATGAATATGCCTAATAGACACTTTACTGAATATGGATGCACGCAACTAGCACTATTTAAGTGTTACCACAACCTTATAAAAAAAATCTTCCTAAACATAACAGAAATCAAGTGTTGGTCATGAACTGTGAATTTCTGTATTCTGTTAAATAATCTCCTAAAATGTTGATGGTAAACAAGCAAGAGACTCACATCAAGGAATTACAACAATAAAGAGGGATACAGGTCACTTACCATGTTTTTCTCCTAATGGTAAGTGCAAAAATCTTCCAATATAAAGGAGGAAATATTTGTCATGAATATCATCTTTCATATGTCTGACTGCTTCTGAATTGATCTGGAGCAAAGCCTCAGTTACACATTGGTTTTAAGAACTAGGGAATCCCAGTTGCCCTGAAAGCATCCTGAGAGATATTAAAAAGGCTGTCACAAACCCCAGAGCAAAAGCACTTTCTGTTCAGATTTCTTTCTCGGTATTTTTGTTCTCCCAAACATATTTCCACAAGTCCATGCCCATAGACCTTTATCACCCAGGACACAAGAAACAATTGGCTGTGGTTATGCTTTTCTTCCTCGTTCCCTCCTTTAGTGCTTCCCTTCACTCAAATACTGTCTCCTACCATTGAATGAGAAATCAGATTAAGGCATGCTGTTGTCTTACCATTCCATAAAACATTTTTAAATGGATAGCACAAGAAGCAGCACTCTAGTCCTCTCCCCTTATAGAAAATATATTGTTCCTTGCCACTTTTAAAGTTGCAGCCGTTACAGATTCATTTCCTATACATTGTCACAGTGACAGGTAACATGTATACAAGGCCAAGGCTCTTGAGCCTGATTTCTTCCTTAAAATAACTGCAATGTATCCTCCAGATTGCTGACAGAAATAGAAGAAGATGCTTTGGAAACCATTTAGATTTCAATAAAGGAGCCTTTATTTGGTTAATAAATTATGTACAGATTTTAGTGGTTGAATATGAGTCATAAACCATAACACTAGAACTTGAGGTAACAAAATTCAGCTTTTTCTTGTTCACATGCTTTCTGAAAAGTCTTGAGCAAGCAGTTTAGTCTGATATAGAAGGTAAACATTTCCAATATCTTTAAGGAAGTGTGTCTAGCTTTTTCTGTTCTTTGGGACAGTAGAACCATCTCACAGCAGTGTTCATAATTAAAATCTCTAAAGGTACAGAAATGTCCAGATACTATACTGACATTCCAGAAACTCTTTTGTTGGACCTTTCTTTCCTTTTCTGTGACATTATGTTTGTGTATGATAAGGAAAATCTTTCCTTCTTCCTTGCTCTACCTCTTCTGAGTGGGATGTAACGTAAGCTTCTTATAAGAGTAGTCATTTATTTGCTGATTAGGAGGGTCTTCTCCTTTTCCTACAATCCAGAAGCATGCATGGAGTAGAGGCAGGTCACATATGATCTGAAGAGTTGTTATTTTCTTTTTCAGAAGCTGATAAGAAAGTCTCCCAATGTACCTATGCACTTTCTACAACCCTACCAGTCTGCACTACTAACCATAGCACTCATTTGGCTACTTTCTTCAGAGGATCTATTTTTGACAGCCACCTGCAGGAATCTGTGTTCCAAAAACTCTAAAGGACTTAGGCCTTATTGTTGTAATGCCTGAAAATCACTTGGCCAACTCAGCTTGCAACTAATGTCTTTTGCAGACAGAAAGGGGCAGGCAGCAAATACAAATCAAGTCTTACGACTATCATTAAATAGGTTAAAAACACTCAAGTTTCTAAGATGTTTACAAATTGCAAAAGGAACATTTTGCAGAATAAAACTGCAGTCCTGGAGCTTAATACTCACTCTACTATTTCATTACTGCTCCTGTTTTATATTAGCGCACTGAGCAATTTGAATGTGTCTATGGGCCTTTTAGTAACACAGACCCAAAGCAATTGCCAAATGTTATTCAGGGCTGCTAATACGTAATAGTTCTAATGAATAATGTTTTTGTTAAGAATGTGGCAAACTGCTATTTATTCAGATGAATTCCAACCAACCATAATGCCTGGGTCTTACTTCTGAGGTATGAATGCAATAATTACCAAACAGAGTTCTAAAATACAATTTGTTAACTTGGAGGAGATTGTGAGATCGTGACATACATTTAAAGTGTCCCCAAAGGTTTTTGGTTGTTCTTTCTTCCCGCTTGAGTCTTCATTTATGTAAGCAGGTTCTACACATACTGAATCCACCAGCTGAGTGTCTCCACATGCGTTTCTGCTGTGTGCATCAAGATTCAATTACTGAATGTGAGGCAAGAAGGTTACATAGAAGATAAAGGAGGAAATGAATTTTCAAAATTGTCAAGTTCTTCTTCATTTTTCATTAGGTTTAGGCTCCAAACTAATTTACTGTGGTTTTGAAATTGTCCTCAGAATATGTCCCAGAATCAGCATGCCTTTTAAGAAAGGGAAGTAGCAGCAGAAGCAAAAGCTGTATTGGACCTGAAAGCTACACAGTTTGCTCGTGGGTCGGGGAGAGGTCTGCACAAAGCTGTCAGAATCAAACAGAACTGCAAGCAGCAGGCTCAGCCTGTGGGGATGGGAGAGAACATGAACAGTGTTGAGGGAGAACATGGACTAGACAGAATCAAGCCAAATACGAAATCCAGCAATTATGTATTAATTATAAATAAATATATTCAAGGTTGATCTCCTACTGTGGTACAGTGGACTGAAATTTAACTTAAAATGTTATAAAATTATCATTAAATATTTTTGTTGGAGATTAAACTAGAACTAACATTGACAAATGAGATCTGGAAAAAAGTAGGTGAACTGAAAAGAAAATAACAGAAACTACCATATTACTGTGGAACTAGCATTGTACGAGCATAAAAATATGTTGGAGACTGGCCTAAAATGTTTTAAATCACATGGTTTTAAATCTAAATCTAATCATGTGAGTCTGAATAGCTTGTATAGTGTTGCATGAATTTCACATAAGTCAGAACTCTTCAGGACATACTTTCTCCTGTCTCTCTGCAGAGTTTCTGCTGAGTTTGCAGAGTTACAGACATGTTTTATGCTGGTAGAGAGTTATAAGCATTTCAGCTTATGCACTGATAAGTACAGAAATTTGCAGCCTCATAGCTAGGAGACAGATGATATTGCAGGTGCATTAGTACGAATATAAAAGCCACACTATTTTTATCATGACTCATCTGGGAATTTAAAGAGGTAGTCTTCCCTTCTGCAGCTGAGAAAGGCCAAGAAAAAAACCTCTGGAGAATTCAAGCAGCTGGGCTACAGAAACATTTTGGTTTCGTGCAACTCACGACTTCTAGCATTTGGAAGGTACAGTAAATGTGAATGTTTTATATAGCCCTGATCTTTCCCATAATTGCTTAAGGTTTATTAACGCTAGATGGAAGGGATAGTCCTTGGAGCACCTTGTCACAAACATGACCACGAGAAGGAAATTAACAGTTGAGGATGGCAGAATCTACTTTATGGCAATATAGACAACAACATCTCGGTGGTTCTGACCCTGACTACACTGGAACCAGTTCTCGCAGCTTGGGACCCACAGGAAAAATCTGAGTTTTGAAAAAGTAAAAAATGTTTTAGGGAAGTTGTGTGTGTGTGTGTGTGTATGTGTTCTGAATCCTTCTCCTGATTGTTCAACAGTTCTCACCCACAGCCCATTAGATCAGCACAAGTGAGGGAGGGCATGTAGGCAGCTGGTGGGAAAAAGGTGGAAACTTTTAAAACTCGTTGTACCTCCTTAAAAATGCTGCTTTAAATGGCACTAAGGAAGACCTGATCTGGAGATAGGAGACCTCTGCATCCCCCTCCAGGAAAAGGGCAGTGATCTAGGCTTAACTTGGAGAGCCTGTGGCTCAACTGATCCTTGTTACACTATCATGAACCTTTGTGACAATCCACCAAGTTAGGGACTACAGTTCTCACCAGAAGAATAAATGATCTCATGGTGTCCAGCCTTGCAAAACACAGCTCATCCAGACACAGCTGTGGTAAGGAGAGCAGAGTGGAAAAAAGACTTAATTTTATCAGAAAAGGTCAACTTTTGTGCACTGGTTTTGTATGGGTGCAGAAAATTTTTCTCGGTCACATTTAACTCCAAATTGTACATTACATGTATTGATATAACCTTCTTAGAATATTTTCTTGCTGGTATCTTAAAATGGAAATCTAATTTTTTAAAAAATCAAAAGAAAAGACGAGCAAGCTCTTTCTGGTGAAATTTTTCTCTCTCCCTATTAATACACTGCACAGGCTGGGGGCCCCCTCAGAGCCTGTCCCGTCCCACTGCCCCAGCCAGGCACAGGGCAGTACAGGGGACAGCCTGAGCAGACCCAGCCCTGGGCGTCAGGCACCTCCTTGGGGCACGTACTGGCCAAGGCTGGGACAGGAGCTCAGGCTGTCAGGGAGCATCTTCCCATGACACCAAAGGAAGGATCACACAAGGCTGCCCTGGCTCTAAGCCAGCCCTGAGCTGGCAGCCAGATCCCCAGAGGGGGATGCTTCCAGAGTCCTCACAGCCTTCTTAGAGACTGGTAAGGAGTCCTGAGAATGCATTTCTTTTGCTAAAAGGAGAAGAAGAAAAAGCCCTTTTGATGCCTTATTGCTGGGTAGTAACACTTTCACTGTGTGTGATTTTTGCTTCTGTGATCTATTCCATCTCAAAAGAAGAGTGGGAAGACTGGAAGGTGGTAATCTATAGGGCAGAAAACATGGAAGAAAATGAGAGATTAAGTACTTGCCAAAATTATGCTGTCATGAGCCCTGGGAACACTACTGTACTGCAGCTCCCAGTGGAGCTCAATCCCTCATTGCAGTACCACCTTCTGCTTTCCAGAAGATGACGGAGTGATGTGATTGGTCTATGTCATATATGCGTCATTCTTTTACCTCAAAAACATGAATTTGGTAATGCCTTAGATATTCCCTAACTTACTAAATGCCAGGAGAATTTGGGGTGTGGGTCTTGCCCAGGGGAACTCTAAGGATGTCTATCTTGCCCATGAAGGTGAGACATTCCCCTCTGCACATCCACTGCACAGGTTTAGCACTCTAATGAAGCAGCCACGTGGTTTTCATTCTTAAGGATCCCATTCAGTACCTTCCCCAGAGTTCCCCATTCAGCACATAGCAGGGCACTCCCACAATCACTTTAGCAGGCATCATTCGAATTAGATACTGACCACAGGTGCAATTCTTGCAGAGTTCTTTCTGGTTCTTCCACAGACATTAAAAATATCAGTTATATGGCGTTTCTGCCAACCATTTAACCTCTGAGTCACTGAGTCACAGTAACTGCAAGCCGTTGCCTTTGGATGAACACTGGAGATGATGAGGTCCTGATCTTCAGATGACTCTGCAATTTTTAGCCCAAAACACATTCTTTCGTGGCCTCAATCCACCAGTCCTACCTTTGTGAGCACTTTGCAGCTCTCTGTTAGCCTGCCCTTCAGAAACTTGCACTAGGACTCCAGAAAACAAGGAGCATATAGGTTAGTGAGCCTCAGAGAAAATAATGTTTTAAGTGGCTTTCCTAGCATCACAGAGGAATCCTGGGCTGTAGGTTTAGATTCAGCTCTCATGCATATCATTGAACTGCTGATGAAATAATTTCTTTTGCTACAATTCAATCAGATTCCCAAATCTTTTAACAAGAGTCTTTCAGTTAATGGCACCATCCTTCATTGCAGCATCATAACACCAGTGCATCTGAAACATCTTCCAAGTGCACAAACGTAGCAACAAAAAGTCTTAGATGCAATCTTAATATAGGTATTTTTTAACTTTTGAAGGCTAAAATTTAAAACCTATTTTTTGGATTTTGCAAAGCCTCGTATAATTTTAACGTGTCATCCCACTATTTTAACTTGTTAAAGGAATCCTTGTAAAATCTGCCTTCTTTGGTAATATGCATGCTATTATTATGTTCCACAAGCAAATTAACTGTGAAGGACCAATTATACACTGCCTTTTATGTTAGGTGAGTAGTTTTCAAGTGTGGAAAGTGTAATAAGTACATTTCTTTCTGAAAGGGGAGTTTTGAGTAGTAGTTTTTTACGTCCACTCCATACTTATACTGTCTTAGTGGCAATGAACTCTGTGAGCAGTTCAGATGAGAAGAATCAGGACCTATAATCTCAAAGCCACATTTTGCAACCTTCACCCACTTGAAGGTTCTTTCCTCAGTTGTGTCCAATAAGACAAGAAGCCTGAATTTGTGAGGCACTGAAGTGAAAGCCATCTGATGAGTGAGAGATTCAGCCCAGGAGGATTCAGGGGCTCTTGATATCATCTACACCAACAAGAATTTAAGACACACAATGTGAGTCTGGTCGAGACTAATAAACTGATGGAGAGCCCTGTGTGGGCTCAGCCCCACTGTGAACAAGGGAGGTAAACAGCTGGCACCTAAAGAAACAGCAGGAGAGAGTTGCAGTCGGGCTGGAGGTAGAACTGCGACCCTGCCCTGCCCGGGCGTCCCCAGCACCCTGCACACAGTCCCTGTGCCTGAGCAGCCACAGGGAGTTGTTCAGCTCCTGACACTCCATCTGCCAGGCCTGCAGGCTGAAGGAGGAAAATCCTCCCAACATGCCAGGTGTGAGTCCACACCTGCATCCTCTTTGAAACAGTGCCTACTTCTCCACGCCATGGAAAAGTTATACACAACATGGAATATGCAGAGTGACAGTAGCTGGCAGCCTTTTAAGCCCAGGCAACAATTCCATCGTTAGTCTGAGTGCACAGTCATACAAACTGATCATGTTTATTGCTGATTTTGTTTATACTTCTGTATACTAAGGGATTTTCAGCCAAGAGTAACTCCCTTGTTCAGACCCAACTCATTTGCAGCAGAAGTGATCCTCAACCCTGCTGCATCTGTGTGCACCCTTGCGAAAACAGAGGGTGGTGGCAGCAGCATTGGGAGCAATGCCAATCTTGCCTTGCCAACATGGATGTATACTCTAAAATATCCAGAGCTACTGTACATGAGGAACTGTGGTAAAAAGGACAAGCAGATGTGATTTACCTAATTGATGGCCTAATTAAGATCTGAAGAAGAGGTGGATGATTTAGTGCTGTTGGAAAACAAGTTATTGAAAGGATTGAAAATTGATATAAAAGGTCTCAGTGGTGTTTAATAAACAGAATTCACTCAAAAATGTTTTTAAATGTTCCAGACCTCATTTTCTACAACAGCTCTGCCAGACTATGATCACCATGTTCAGTGCAGAGCCAAGAGAGCACAGCTGGGGTGAGTGGGGGTTGCCACTGAGTTTTCTTGCTCTCATCTGTTTGATGTTATGCCTGCCCTTAGACTGTGGCATTAGTCAGTAGACAAAACAGTGTACAACCTGTCTCTCACTTCAGCGGAACACCCACAGTCATTATAACATATTTTGTTCAGCAATTTCCACTCAGCTGCATTTTTAGGTGCTCCAAAACAAGTCACTCTGGGCTGGATGCAGTTTAAAGAGCAGGCAATTGCTACGCTCAGCCCTGAGGTGATCCTCCAGGAGCTTACCTCCTCCTTCTATTTGCCCATTTGCCACTTTTTCTTTTTTTTTCCTGTTTCAAAAAGAAATAAACTGCTGGTTCTCACACAGTGTTGTCAAATTCTAGCCATCAGTCATAAGGCAGCGCTACATCATGAGGGAAGCCAGGTGTCTCTAGGCCAACCTTGCTGTTAGATCTTTAAAACAGATATATGGGCAGGGGAGGCTGGGAAGAGAAAAGAAAACTTCTGCTTTACTGTTTGGAAACTCAGCAGGTTTTTGTTATAAAGATGGTCTTGAGACAAGTGAGGAGCGAAGGAAGCATTTTTAGGTGACAAGGAAGGACCTTGCACAGTCTGAGTCACTTACCAGTTTGCCCCACGGGAAAGGAAACCTTTTAGTCCAGGGAATCGCTGGTGATGCAATCACAGACAGAGCTACCTTTGAAGTCTGCTTTGGTGCCACAACTGGGCAAAGGGAGTGAATGTGAGTGACAGCAAACTTGGCTTCCCGTGTAAAATGATCCTGCTTGCAAATCACCTCTCATTTTGTATCTGGATAGCTCATCAAGCTATGTCACGTTCATCCCACACCTGTGGGGTGCTGCCTTAGCTACAGTCAGCAAAGAGTGGCCAACTCTTATGACTTAGGAAGGGAGATTATTAAAGAATGTTAGTTCCTAAAAATAGAGTCTGCAGGTGTTTTGCAAGTACAGCTTCCCACACAGACACAAAGTGTTTTGATCCTTCTGGATTGATTCAACCAAATTTGACACAGATGCAGAGGATTCAAAGGTAATTAACATCTTTAAAAAATATGAGAAGTTAAGGAGAGAGTCGCTGTGAGACAGTCACGTGAAAGCAACCAAAGAATATATTCTGAAGAGAGACTTCATAATTCTATTGTTACAGGCAGGAAAAGGGGAAAAAAAACCAACAAGCAAGAAACAGTTTTCTCTAAAATGTCAATCAAAATGGCACCTGCTCAGACACCAAACTCAGTTATAAGACACAGCTTAGTAGAAACTCTGACTCCAGTAGCTCAGATGTTCACAGCATAGTTTGTTCTCTGTGGGAAGCCTTCTTCTTTGAACCTGCTTCCTCCACTTGGTCAAAAAAAAGTTTTAATGATCTTCCCAGTGCAGTGCTTGCCTTTAAAGACTTGGGGATTTTTGCAGGGAAGACCTTGAAAGAGTGAATGAAAAATATGTTTTGCTGATGGTTGAAATTATTTGTGTTTTAGATTTATTTTATTTTAGCTTTATGACAAAGAACTCTGGAGTACTTAGATGTATTTTCTTGTACATTTGTCCTGGAAAAAGAAATATAATGAATCTAAGAATAAACATTATTCAGTCCTTGTTTTATAAGTCCTTAGAGATCTAGCCCATAAAATAAATGAGTACAATATCACGGAGTGCTGAACTTTGTGCAGAGTTAGCTGAAAGATGTAAAATCATAATGAGACCTGCTAGCTTAAGCAAGAAGGACAATAGTATCCAACCACTAATATTCTTCCCTTTTCTTCTGCACCCTGTTTATTTCAGGAAGCCCATGAAATTCCTATCTTCAGAAATGTAGCCTGTGTACTTCTGAGTGGAGAGAAATATGTGAAACTGTTGATGTGGCTTCATTGTGGGTTTTGAAGAGAACCAAGATATTCACTCCGTTCTCTAGCTAATTATACTCGGTTTAGAACTGATCTCACTCAGCACAATAGAAGTGTCACTTTTCAACTGATCAGACAGAGTTAAATAAGAATCAGGGCTGGTTTTTCAAAGAAATTACTTACTGATCCAACATAGTCTTGATTTTGCAGAAAAAGGAGCTGAGAAAATTATTCATGAAATTTTCAGGTATAGGTAAAATCAGGAACGGACTTGGCACCTATGTGTACCCTTTAGACTTACACCCCTCATTTGCTGCTTTATCTTGGATGTGAGGATACTAATGTCTGACACTGAGAATTGTAACATGCCATCAGCGCCAAACAAGTTTTCTGTCTCTGAAATTCTGGCAGAACTCCCCAAGGAAGCAGCAGTCAAGCACCTGTGGCCTCTGTGAGTTAGTACTAATCCTCCAGTTGCAAAAAATGAAGTTTGGCCCTCCAGTTTCTGCCACTTAAAACGCCATGAAATCTCTTTCTTTTCAGTCATCACTCTTGGCTAGACTATGAGTCAAATTTAGGATTTTTCATCCAAGCTCTTAGATTGCTTCACCGCCAGAACAATTTGTAAACAATGCTGAAAGCACTAAGTATGCACGTTGGATACTCCCTCACTGGTTAAGACCTCATATATATATATTGTCATCTGACACATCTGGGCACACATCTCTGATGGCATCTTCTAGTCCAGCCATAATATAACAAAAAAAATCTATAATAATTGTCCCTTCAAACCAGAACAACTTTCCACACATCCCTAAGGTTATCAAAACCCAGACTCATCAGATCTGAAAGCCCTCAGAGTGCCCATTCACCCAGACTTGGAGAGATTTTGAACGGGGCATGTCATATTGACTGAAGCTGTGCCTGTCTGGACAACAGAGGATTGAGAAGATATTAAAGAGAACAGCCCTGCATAAAAAAAAAAGGTGACATTTCAAAAATGCCTTTTTTCTGCTGGAAGCCAAACACGTTTCCTCCACATTCCTCTCCAGTGAGAAATACCCAGGAATTTTTCCCCCTGAAATGCTAACTAGTCTGCTGTAAGAGAAAGCCCAGTTGACTTTGAAGTGGTAAGTATTCTTAAATTTGCTGCAGGCTTCAGTATCCCTGAGGTTCCTAAGGCCTACAAATTATTTTCAGTCATTTAAAACAAAATAGAAATTTAAAAAAAAATATCAATACAGCTGATAAAAGACACTGGAGAGTTTTGTAACCCCCTCACTCTCCCTGTGGTGTTCTGCCTTCAATCTAACAGGATCTTCCCTATCTTTCCTTCTAGAGAAAATTCTGCTTTCATTCAGAGCAAAGTAAAATTTGACACATGGTCTGGAAAAGGCAAAAATTATTACTGCCATAACTGCGTCTGTTGTGAATTAGGACTATCGGTGTGTTTGTTTGCTTCTTCTGCCAACAAGTGCATATGGAGAAAAGCTCCAACAAAAGTGCTGTCACTGAACAACTTATTACTGCACCAAAGGGTTTGACTGCAGCAAAGATGCCGTGCCTCACCAGCCCCAGGAGCACTGCAGTGGAGACCATGAGTTACACTTTGTCACACAAGAGGAGTGTTTAGCTGGTAGCCTATGCCGATATCCGCACCTCCCCGCCTGCTGCTTCGTATTTCAGCCTTGCCGAGGCTACTGAAGGTGCCTCTGTCACACTGCTGTCAGACACCCAGTTACTCTGCAAGGGTAGCATGGCCTGACCTATGGGAGCATGGATTTAGTGTCTGGAGGCAGTTTTCGCTGTAGTTTGTGTAAACAGGAAGCTCAAGGAACAAATGTATCATCTAGCCAACCTGCATCAATAGACAAAATATTGTATACCTCTTCTTCAGCCTATGGCTACCTCTGTGTTATTCAGCTAAATATTCCCCAAAATTTTGGAAATATTTTCAGGAAATGCTTGTCACCACATGTTTGGTTTAGGTCCTACAAACCCTTCTTAATCTTCATATATTGCCCCACATTTCAAGTATGGCCATGAGGATGTCATTGACATGGGAGAGCTCTATGGCATTCATAATCCTTCTTACTTGGGGGAATTTTAAAGTACATTTATAAAATAAAAAGTCATTTATACTATGGTTTGTCAAATAAAGAAAGTGTTTATGGGCCAGGTTTGGATCTGGTGATGTGGGTGGGAATTTTGCTACTGCCTGAGTTGTATCCAGTATGGTCCTTATGCTGCACACCATATGTCTTGCTAACCACCACACAATCCCTCACCCCAAACTGCTACCTCCTCGCTATTTTGGAAGGATATCTACTAAGACTGATTCATGCGAAGTATCCTCATTGTTTATAAGGAAGATTAAAAGCATAATTATTTTTAGGAGTTCCTCAGTGACAGGAAAATTTAGATTTCAGATATAGATGCCAGATGATCTAGACATTGACTTCAGAAAAAAGATTTCTGCAGGTACTGCACTCTCTTCTGTTTCATGTCTCTACACCCGCCTCTCACTGGCTCCTGGCTGCCATTTTAAAGAATAGTATGGAAATTATTTCAGACATATAGAAGATGGGGTGTGATTCTGTTCGAGATCTCAGTGGGCTGTAGGGATGAAATTGGCAATTGTGAAAAATCTTCCTACACATTTTCCATATATTTTACATATCATCCCACAAAAAGAATGAAAATAGAAGAGTCCATTTTACCAAAGCGGTGAGAAGAGGACTACAGAAATCAGAAAGGTGGGTAAAATGTGTGAGAATGCCTCCATTTTACACAAGCCATTCCAGAAAAAAAAGGGAGCAGTCATCTTCCACACACAAATTTCTGAAAACCTCTGACACTAATCCAATTCCCTCATCATGTATCACGTGCAATCATCATGCTTAGGACAGAGAAATAATTCAGAAAGTATAAGATCACTCCCCAAGAAAATGTAAGAAAGCTAAAAGGGGAATCAACAGCCAATGGTAATTGAATAAACTCCATTTGGTCTTGAGTGACCTGGCAGGTCAATATTACTGGAGTTTTGAACAAGGTACTTTCAAAGGAGGTTTGAAGGGAGTGAGGGAGTTGCCCCATGTGCTACAAGGAGGAAAGACTTCCATGTGTAAAGGAAAGCATCAGGATGACTGTGTGAAAAGGACTTTATTCTGCAATGCCCTCAGAGACATGAAAAACACTGCCTGAAGCACACTGACATCTTAAATCCTCTCTAAGTTAGTTTCCAGCAACCCGCTGGGTCATCTAGGATGGGCAACTCTATACATGAAGGCAACCAAGGATCGTATGGAAGGATCATATTAAATCTCTAGAAGCAGCATGTGTTTGTCAAGATCCAGCTTTGTGGTTGCAAAGGGTGCTAAATTTTAGAAATTCAGTGCTAACTAGGGAAGGCTACAAGAAGTTTTAATGTCTTACATTAACTTTCGCCTGAACTCTATTCAGCTCTGCCTGACTCTTTGTGCAATATGGGACATATTGATATGTGTCAGTTCTGTCTGGAGGGATGCACCAAAAATATATCAATCTTGGTACATGATGAGACTGAATTGAATATTAAATTGTTATTCTACATAGGCAACACATTGCCTAGATTGACTCACACATACAAAAAGAAATGTCTGACTTAATTTCTGTGCTTTTTGTGTCATTTTTGTGCATTTCTGTAAATTTAAGAAGAATCTGGTCTACTTTCACATCTAAAGATTGTTTCTTGTGAAAGAGGAACAGTGACATCCTGTGGTTCAGCTAAAGGAAAAGCATATATTTTATCACTACCCTTTCTTGGATGTACTTTCTCTTTTTCTATATAACTTAGCAAGAGCAATCAGAATTTTGGCTATGAAAAAAAATTTTTTAATTAGATAGACCCAAACAGCACTTTATATGTGCAATAAGTTTTCTGTATTTGTGGGATTACAGGCATAAAGAAATTAAAGACATTTAATAAATGTGACATTTTAGCTTCATGCTAATCTAAATAGAGTAGGAGTGTTTTAAAATAAATGATAATAACAGTACAAGAAAATAATTTAGATAAAAATTTAAAAATTTATGTTAAAAGTGGCTTTTGCAAAACAAAAGCACATCAGGCCTAGAATCCAGCCCTTTTGTTCATAAGCACCTTTAAGACTTATTGTCCTTAGAAATACTTTGATTACCACTGTTATCAGAATGTATTTGAAGGAATAAACTTTATTCAGAATATGATGATATATATCCGGGGTAAGCTGAGAGTATCAGCAAAGGTAATAATTAAGCAAAGAATGGTCACATTCATGAAGAAAAAAAAAATTCTGATATATTGATTTAAAGGTAATTTCCTTCCATGAGACCCTTTTACACGACATTATTTTGGTCATTATGGAACTTCTGATGATCCTGCAATGATAGAAATAGTACCTTTAGATAGAACTGTAACAGTTTCAGATAATGTACTGAAAATGATGCTAACAGAGCTCTACAAAGAGCTTGCAATAATAACAGAATAATTTTCTATAGAAGAACTACAGAATTCCTCCTTTTTATATTAATTTTGTATCATATACTGGGGACATCCTTAAGAACTTGTCTTAAGACTTTATTTTCTTAACAGATGTATAAATCGGAAAGATTATTTCTGCAGTTGTCTTCATATCAGATTCACACTCTGGATTTTTTTCCCAATATATTTTTCTCTATTTTCATATTTATCACTTGTGAGGTTGTCCTTTACTTAAAATTAGCTTGCTTTTATTATCAGGGACACAGTCACCGGAACTATTACATTACAGCTCTCCAGTTTCTGCTACAGCTCTTGACGGTGGCAGCCATACAAAGAGCAAACATTCTCCTGTCCCCTGCCTTCTCAAACACAAATGGCCGAGTGGATGGCTGACAGTGATGAAGAATGAAGCTGGAATAGAAAACAAACCTGTTCAGACAGAAAGGCTGAAATGTGTTCCTTGAGCATAAGTGATTTTCTCCAGGGCTGCAATTTCATGACTTTTTTCCCCTTCAATGCAAGCAACTTCCAAAGGCAGAGTGTGTTTATAGGAAGGAAGACACCTCGATGCAATGTTGATGCTGTGCATGATGCAGGCATTCCTGATGGAAGATAAGAATGCCAAGCCTTAAGCTGTATAGAAAGCATTGTTAACAATAGATTATTTCTTACCTTTCTTATCAATTAAAAGATACACACTCAGGCACATTTTTAAAATATAAAGGGGAAAAAAAAGTGAATCCCCACATAGAGCACAGATATTGTTCACTGAAATTGCTAATTTCAGAGACAGAAGAATACACCATCTAACATTTGCATGTATTTCATTATGTTTGACTGGCATATGGTGATCCATAAGCTTGCTGCTAATATAGAGCCCCTGTTTTTTAATTAAATTGATGGTCTTAAAAAAAGGTACCTAGTCTCCTGAGTAAGGTATAATCTCTTCAATTTTGAATACTGCATGGTCTCACACCAGCACTGCAGTAGTCCTAAAATTGCTTCAGCCTCTAGAAGTTGCTTCGGAATAATTTTTAAATATAGGCTTGTAAAATTATAGTAAAGAACAAAGCAAAACTATAAGCAAGGATTTCCCCAAAGAAAAATGAAACCAAGAACAGTGCAGACTATAATTCAAATTGTCAATTAGATTTGACTCAGAGGAGTTTGAAAATTAAGTTTTTAATTTCTATGTATTCCTTCCACTAATCTGTTTGTGAACTTTAGACTGTCAGCTGAGAAACAAAAAGAGAGGAAAACTAGACTCTTTTGAACCAGAGATTTAATAACTCTCCCAGGTCACGGTGCTCATTATAAAGGGAATGAAGTGCTGGTTCTTGGGCAACAGAGCAAACATCTGCATTCTGAAACAAGCCAGGTGCACTAAATCAGGGCAAAACCAAGGCAGCCCAAGCAGCAAAATCTGAGCATGTCCTCTGTCTCTGCAGCCTGCTTGAGTCCCTGCTATGATTGTGTCTGCAGCTGGAGCGACCTCCCAACCGAACAAGCGCACCTGGAAACACTGATGGGCAGCAGCTGTCTGGCACCCACAGCAAAATTCCCAGCAGGCATCAGGTGTTTGCCTGACTTTTCCTAGGGGAGCTGGATGCATGTGCACTGTGCAAGCTTTAAAATGTCATTGTTAGTTTGTGTGTCAGTGAATAACATTTAGGTCTTGAATTGAAATGACAAGGGAAAGAAACATTCTGCAAGAGGTTCTGCTATTGGCAAAAAATGCTCACTGCATTTTTATTGTGAATTTCCTTTCTGTAAATCTTCCAAGCCTCTCTCCTTGCAAACAATAAAATTTTACCTTACAAACAACTGAAAACTGTGCACACCTATCACTTGTGAGCAATGCATCATCTCCTTTATATTTTCTTTCCCAGAGAGTGCTTTACCAAAGTACAGAATTGATTTTCACACATTTATTCAAATACTTCCATATAATAGCCGTTTACATGAACTGCTTATCTGCTCTGTTCTTCTAAGTCTGCATTTGCTTGTCAAAACCACATACTCCCTCCTTCCTGGCTCCCAAAATTAAGAGAAGCATACAAGATAAACACTATAGGAGATGCCTATTTACGCAGAGGTTTGTATACCTAAATACCTTTTAATATCAGCAGTGCATGTGTAGGAGTATTCGCAGCCCTGCAGATATCCTCATGAACAAAAGCTTTCACACTTGAATGTTTGCAAGTCAAGGGCAGAGCAAATGCCACCAAAGGCTGCTTTTACGAATGGGGATCATGTGGCTTTATTTTACTCCAAAGGTTTATGCATCTGGGAGCTATGTTGCATTGCTTGAATGGTGCATTTTTGCTTTGATATGATTTCATTCTCAGCTTGGCCCAGGAGTCATGTATTAAACAGTTACTTCCTTTTACTCTGTGGAAAAAGCACTGGTTTCACTCATACTGTCTGTGTCCCAGTCTGTAAATGCACAACAGATACCTTACAACTGTTAAAAAATCACCTTTTGGGTAAATCAAATGCAAGAAAGAACACTCCCCATGTATCTGAATTGTCCCAGGCGTGTCCTCTTTTTCCCTCCATGATGAATCTTAGAATGTAGGAAGCCCAAAAGCAACCAGAAATCCTAGACTGTGTGCATGTGTCATCTGCCTGATTCCCCCAGTAGTTTATAGACTGTACAGATGACAGAGTAAATGCAGTGTGTACTGGCTCCATCTGACTATGTGTGCACAGCTGCACAGCACATGCAGAGTACATCAGACATGCTGAGGTTGGGATGCACTTCCAGTTCATGTGTAGGCCACCTGGGTGGTTCAGGCACACATACTTCTGGCCAGGAAACCCTTGTCACAAATACAGCAGTCCTAATCTAATCCAGGAGCAGATCTGGAAACAAATGCCCATCACCACAATTCTTCTGCTCCCTCCCTTAGGCATGTCTTTGACATTGCAGATCAGAGATGAACTCCTACCTGTACACATCACACTGAACTCTTATGTTTATCTGTCTTGTAACGTTGCTATTGAATAGATTTCCCAACTTTTCCAGTTTTAATTTATTGTAACTTCAAAATTTATTAGCTCTATATCATATTTTAAAGATGCCTATATGAAAGGAAATATTTAATGCATTTATTTGCTAGAGACTGTATTTGGCATCCCCAAAAGGGCTTTCCAACTGCATGTTCCTAACCACTTGAGAGTGAGCGACAGCCAGAAACCTAATGTTTTTATGCAGGCAGACATGGTTACTACTCCTGGATGCAGAGTGCAGGATCAGTCATGAAGAATCTGTTAAATGCAGTATCTCCAGCAGAGCTTAGCTGTGTACTGGGAAAGCCACTTTGAAATCTTTTGCCACACTGAAAGCCTCCTGTAAATAATTTGGCTTGTCTTTGACCGTTTCACTGGATTACTTGATATAAACATAAGAATTTTTTCTTGCTGTTATACAGTCATCTCTAATTAGTCATCCTCAAATTAGTGGTCAAAGTAAACTAATGCTTTACTCGACTTTTCTGTTCCTCTGGTTTTGTGTTCACTGATGAGAAGAACTTGCTTGTTATGGATGGATGAGTTTTTTCTCAGAATTTCTGCTTTTTCTAAGGGTGTGGTCTACAGAATTGGATTGTGGTTTTAATGTGACCTCAGCTCTGCATGTCTGCACTGTAACAGAGGTTCAGATTTGATTTAACCTTTTCCTACATTTACATGTGGCTTTTGGATGAGATTTTTTTCTTAAATGGTATTTAATACCAGATTCTAAAGACGTCTTTCAGTCTTAGAGTTGGATAAGCAAACATATTTGCCAGTCATTAGCCAGTTATTCATCAGCCTTTCCAGGAAGCAAGTACCAGTGAAGAGTGTGACACTGCACCTAGATTTATATCAACTGTTCATGTTGCAAATTTAATTTTTAAAAAAAATATATGCACACATATATAAATATGCAACGTTTTTCAAGAAAAGTCAGTTTGATGCAGATTAATAAGCACTAAACCAGATGATGTTACAGTAAAATTGCTACAAGTAATCCTACAAACTGAAAGGCATTGAAAAGATAGAGCTACCAAGGCAATCTTGATTGTGATCCATATCTCCTTAAGTCACCTGGCTGTATTGCAATAGACCATCTGATCACCCCCAGTAAGTTAAAGGCTTGTACTACAGAGACGTGGATTTCCTCTCAGAGGTGGTGCATTGTGCTCTCAGTATGTGCAGCAGTGGTGGTAAGTCAAGGGATAAAACCCAAGATGTTGCCTTTCTACTCTTGGTAGCAGAGATTTGCAAGCTTTGGTAATGTTATTTCAGAATTAAGGATAGTTTCAATACCTCCACATCTTTAGATTTTCATAATTGTTAGAGTATATTGATCAACAACATGTATATTTTCTGGAAAAGGTGGATTGGCATCACAGGAGGTAGAATTCTTTAATTACTCTGGTAGAGCTGCTGGTGGAAACATATGTAGCAAGTGTTGATAAAAGATCAGAATTATTTTATTTAAATTATTCACTATATTTTAATGTAATTTGTCTGAACAGCAAAGATAATTCTCTGGTAACACCTAGTTTTATAAGGAAGTCCTCATCAAGTTCAGCAAGGGCAGGTGCAAAGTGCTGCACCTGGGGAGGAACAACTCCATGCATCACTGTATTCTGGGAACCACCCTGCTAGAAAACAGTTCTGCAAAAGGGAGCTGGGGTCCTGGTGGACACCAAGTTGGACATGAGGCAATAACATGCCCTTGTGGCTAACAAGACAAATGGTAGCCTGGGCTGCATTAGGCAAACCATTACCAGCAGGTCGAGGGAGGTGATCCTGCCCCTCTACTCGGCACTGGTGAGGCCATATCTGGAGTGTTGTGTCCAGTTCTGGGCTCCTCAGTACAACAGAGACATGGATGTACTGGAGAGAGTGCAACAGAGTGCCATGAAGATAATTAATCATCTGGAGCTTCTCTCCCACGAGGAAAGGCTGAGAGAGCTGGGACTGTTTACCAGAAGAGAAGGCTCAAGGGGAACCTTATCAAAGTGCATAGGCTCTTTTCAGCAGTGTCCAGTGACAGGACCAGAGGCAATAGGCAACAAGTTAAGCACAGGAGGTTCCCTCTAAACAGCAGGAAACACTTCCTTACTGTCAGGATGACCAAGCACTAACACAGGTTGCCCACAGAGTCTATGAAGTCTCCATCTTTGGAGGCATCCAAAAGCTGACTAGACAAGGTCTTGGACAACTGGCTCTCGGTGGCCCTGCCTGAGCAGGGTGAACTGAACCAAATGACCTCCAGAGGTACTGCCAACTTCAGACAATCTGTGAATCTGTGATTTTGAAGAGAGACGGATGTTTCAGCAGGAAAACTTTGCCATTTTTAGTGTACCACTATTCATTTTAATCATCAAGTGTGACTGTTTGTAGGAGCTGTAAGTCCAGGAAGAGACACATCAATGGAGAACAATTTTAAGAAAGCTCAGGTCTCCAGATCCCCATGTCTCATGACCTAGCAGTTAGTCAGGCACACACAAGGCCTCTACAGTGTTTTCCTCATTGTTGTTTCTAGCCCTCGTGCTGCTGGCACATCTGCTCGCTCAGAGGAAAGAGCAGCACTTATGCACTGTGAGCACGATGAGAGTAACCCGAGGGAATGGGACCCCAGCATAAAGAACATGCTGTTTTACTTAGACACTTTTTCAGGAAAATGAAAAGAACTTAAAACAACATGTATGCCATTGAAGCAGTTTCCTTTGGATTAAAAACAGAACATTAGACACGAATTTAATCAGTTTTGCTGTCCCTGGGGTTGTTAATATTTGGCACTCTCTCCCTTTCAATTAAGAGCTGGTTCTCTAGTTCTTAAATAAAACTAGTCAGGAAATTTCCACAAATGCTTTCTTATATAAAATGCATTTTCTGCAAAACTGAACTTTACTGTGAGGAAACAATATTCCTTGAAGGTTCTGAATCTTCACCAGGCAACACTGACTCCAAAAACACATTTTGGCTAGTTAAAACACTTCAGACCAGATCAGTTAGACTTTATCTCATGATCACAAAAGTCAGAGAAATGGCTCATGGCAGTTTAATTCAGATAACACATGCCTTGGTTTATTTTTTGCAAAATCTTCCTTCTCTGAAGTTGCACCACAGACATTCCTAAAACTGAAACATCAGACAAGGTCCAACTGAACTGGAGACCCCAAACCAGTCAAGTGGGAAAAAGGGAATGCTGCATTTGAACTACAGTTCCCATGGGGAATCAAATTCCCTCTGAGTCCTGAACTAATATGCTCAAGTCAATAAACCAAAATTAGACATTTTTGTTTGGAAGTGTTAAGACATTTAACTTCAGTCAAAGAAATTGAAAGGATCTGCTGAAATGCATTTTGACTAGTTCTGTTAAAATATTGATATTCATTGTTCTCTTCTTTATAAAGCAAAGACAAGTAGCATCTTGGGGTTGTTGTTCAACCTTTCTGTGTGAGCAAGGGGTAACAGAAACCTTGCCTCTCCCAGGAAGTCACCTCCCTCCCAGGTTGCTAAAACTTAAGGTCAGGATGGGCCAACATCTCTTTCAGTCTGCTCTCTTGCACACCCCAGAGCACGGCGTTTTATCCAGTGTTCACACGGTGAGTGAGCTCAGTGATACGTGTAACTAAAATAAAACCCGTGTTGAGTGAACACAAGTCTTCCAGAAAAGCATTCAGAATTTTTGAGGCAATGCCACTGGTTCTTTTGGTATTGTGTTGCAGTAGTTTCTTGCCATTGCTGCTCAAGGCCTGTTTCATGTTTTCTTCTGCCTTCATCTGGCCAGAGTTTCCAGTCCATAACTCTCACTGTGGCCATATCTGTTTGATTAAAAGGTACTTCTGCATCCACCCTTTCACTTGAATAAACACACCATCCTTCCAGTCTGTGAAGGGAAAGTAACTTCTCTAACTCTCAGATAACTTTCTTTACTCTTTTCCTTAATTGTCCCTAACTTTTTTTTTTCCCAATTGCTCAAAATCTTGTTTAAAAAGCTGACTGTAGTCTTGTGTGTTATGTCCTCATACTACTCTTAAAATGCACACACAGGAGAAAAGTAACTCCTGATTTCTACTTCTCGCTGACCTGGTTGTACACCTGGGGACATCATAAGTCATTTGGCCTCAACCTCATGGCAATAAATTGTCATGGACTTTAGTGAGTTTCTGTGTCCTTTATCTTGTGTTCCCTGCCTTGTAGCTACAGATCCTTTCCAATACTTTCTAACCTTACTAGGACACTCTAACTTTTTATAGAGTACTTCAATTCTCCCTTGATGAATTTACCATACAGGAATAGATTTAATATATTCTATGATCCAAAAAGTAATCTGAACTTTGACTTTTTCTTTCATAAAATATACAACTCTCTCTCGAAAAGGATTTTTATGAAGAAGTGCTGATATGTCCATTCTTTCTACCCTTTTATCCTCCTCCCCCCCTTTTTTTTTGACAGAACAATGCAAAAGCAAAACAGACAGAATGCATTCAGATTAAATGGCAGTGGACATAAGTTTTCAGATTCTTCTAATTTTTTCCTTTTTTTTTCTCTTTCCACCCCTTTTCTCCTGGTCAAATTTTCCCCCCTTTTTTTTTAATTTCTAGAAATTTATATAATCTACACCTATGATCAACTCTGAAAGAAGTGGAAGAAACAAGGAAGTCTGGAATGGTTTTTCATAGGGAAAGTAGAATCTATTCTATTTTATACTTGGTTGAAAGACAGAAGAAATAGAAAAAAGTACAAAATATATAGGACCTCACCAAGAGACAGACTGGGGAGTCAAAGAAGAAAAAGATCTCTAAATTCAGAACTACTCAGATCAAAGAAACTCTTAGGTATCTTGTCAGAAATAACTGCATTGCAGTCAGTGAAGGCAAAGGAGTGGGATGCCCTGGGATTCTGGTCTGGTCTTACAGATTGAGGTGGAGGCAGAAGGGAGCACTGTGAATTTTTTCCAGATGGAGACAAACATCTCAACGTCCAGAGGGGCTCAAGGATAACAAGAGGACAGGCACCCTTCCTGAACTAACCCTTGAAGAATAAATAACAGTGGTTGGGCTTGCAGAGTTGCTCTTGCCTGGAAAGGCAATCTAAAACTATGACACCCCTTCATTGCATCTCAGTGATCCCCAGTGTAATCCTGACTTAAGTTACTAACACCAAGAACTTTTTCCATGTATTTGCCAACTTTGCAATCCAAGTCAACTCTGCTTCCAAACCTTGACCCTTAAAGCCTTGGCTCTAATAAAGGCACCAACAAAACTAATAAATGCAAAATTTCACCCATAGTGCATTTGTGCTGTACCACCATTCATAAAAATTCTATTCAGCCCATTCAGTAACGTTTCAGATGAAAAGAACCCAATTCCCTACTACTGTCCTTGGTTCTTTATCTGGCAAGGATCAAAACCAGCAGCAGGGTCTCATTAGTTAGGGGGGAACCAAACACTGCGTGATGAAATACAGCCGTGCGAGCCAGTGTTCTTACACACCTCCTTTTCAACTGAGGAACACAAAGTTGATAGACAGCTAAGAGTGACACTCTTCAGCTTTCAATAATCAAAGTATTTGTAGGGCAGGCAAATAAAAGAAGGTGATATTCCCCAAATTTTTCACACCATGGACCTGTCCCTCTTCACCCAGAGTCATCAGGAAGTGGCTCTCTGGAATTTATTAAACCAATTCTCCTGTATATCAGCTGGGCGTCAAAATTATTTTATTTGTACTTTTGAATGTTAAAGGAGCAGCATATTGCTTATATGTTGACTTTGTGTGTAAATCTGTAGAAATCTATGTGTAAATCTATGTAGAAAATCTATGTAGAAAAGCTCAGTGTGAAGCTTAGAATAATCTTTTGAATATTAAGCAATAGAAGCAAAAAATCTACTCACTTCCCTCACTTCACTGAAAGAAAAGTACGACAGGGAGAAAAACCCAAAGCAATACTTGACCCTGGTTTTTGGATGCTGGCTCTGAACTGTCAGTGGCCATTACATCAGATAAACCATGAGCCTAAGCCAAAGTTTAAAGCATTATAAGGTCAGGAAGGTAAAAAGAATCAGGGCCAGTGCAAGCTTTAAAAGTCAGTAAAGAATTTTAAAGCCATATGCTGCTTAACAGGCATCAGGGTAGAGGGAACGTGAGACTGGAGAAATATGATCTGCAGATCAAGTCCTAGTAACAATTCTGGCAGCAGAAACATTCAAAACCATCTGCAGCCAGTTTAGCAAACAATCTGGAACACCACCAGGAACAAATTAAAATAGTCAATCCTGGAAGTCATGAAAGTCTGTATGAACAAGAGCCTGAGCAAATGAAATGGTGTTTTCATGAGAATATCTTGCAATATTCTCAAAAACATCAAAAGATTTTTTTTGCCCTCTCTTTCATGTGAAGACAAAAAACTGAAAGAAGAGTCATATGGGTAGGCAGAAATAAACGCGTTTCAGCACCGGAGCTCCAAAGCAATCAAAATGCCACAGATTTCACTGGCAGCAATATTAATACAAGTCAGGAAGAGTCCTCCCGTACACTGCAGGGCCTCAGACCCGGATATTCCACTACACTTTGCAGCACATGTTGAGTGCAGGAGCTGGGAAGCAAATGTGCTGAGAAATCCCACGGAGAGGGGTGTGGGTGAGAAAACTGGCTAGCATATGCCGTGCTCCGACATGTAGCAATTGAACTCTCACTACATGGATCTCATTGCGCAGCACCTCCCTCAGCAAGTGAAAAGAAACAGTGCATGTGTGTAAGAGGTTAGGAGTTTAGGACGCAGTGCCAACAGGAAACGGAAAAGGGGAGACAAGTAGAAAAACAGACAACTGTGGAAAATGCAAGGAAACACAACTCCATTAATGCTATCCTGAGAGCAGCACTGCCTCATCAGTTGTCTGAGGTGGCAGATAGTCAAACAGAAGAACAAGAGAGAAAGTGCTTTCACAAAGGCCCACACACAGGACGCAGCACAGACAGGGATCACTGTTATGGACTAGATCCCCCCTTTTCGGGGAATTCCTGTCTGCTAAGTTTCACTCCAGGCATGAGAGGCATCACCCACTCCTTCTGCTCTAGCACCATGCCCTGCTCTGCTCCAGCAAGGAGGGTAAAGGCCTTCCCACCTGCTGCTCGAACTCACTCTCCTTTTTAACCTGGGAAAGAGGGAAAGGTTTTCAGTTGCAAGTTTGTCTGGATTTTTTTGAATCAAAGGAAAGCTGAATTCAATCCAAATCCCTGGCACTTCAGATTCTCACTAGTCTAGCTGAATACCAGGAGTTATTGGAGAACTCTTTTCACAGAGCAGTTTGACCCACCAGCACAGATGGAGACGCAGAACATACGATCTGGGCCAGCTTCTCGTTCAGATACTGCAGGGTGTGAACAGGCGAGTTTCATGCAGTGTCTATTAAAAGGAACATTACCATGATATTAGCTTGTTTTTGAGCAGCCAGGAGGACAACATGAGAACAAAATATTAGTTTCAGATTGATTCTGTTGTGACTCTTGTTTTAGTCACTCTGCTCTTAGCTTTGTTACTACAGAATTAGTAGATATTGAAGCAGAACTGTGCCCACTTTAATTGCAGGTATAAGTCCTATCTTCTTTGCCTTTGATGAGCAAGATGAGACTGAACCCTTGGTCCCAGTTCTGAGGAGGGTTCTGTTCTGGGGTTGTTGGCACAATAACAGAGCTGTGATGGAGCTGGCTCACTCCCAAGCCCTGCTGCTCCTTTACTTTGCCCAGGAGAAGGGTGGTTAAGTTCACAGCAAGTCAGGGCTGATCTTGCACTGGGTGACTGCCTCATTGCCATTCTCTTTCTGATGGTTATGCCATGATCATTTTCAATCCAGCCCTAAATCTGTAGTCAGAGCAAAGTAAAATAAAATAAAATAAAAATTATATTGAGGCTTTCATTTGTGAAGCCGATGGCAAGCAGCACTCTGGGCTGATGGAGCTCACAATAAATAGAGACTGTTCCTTAGCTTTTTAATTGTCCTTTTTAAATCACCCACGGTATGGATTTGGGATTTAAGAGGTTTAGTAGCTGACTCAACCGAATGGTTTTGATGATGGTTTTAGTCAAATGAAGGGCCAACTGTGCCCGCCCCGCGGGGCTGGGAGGGGAGCGGGGGCGGCTCCCCGGCGGCGCCGGTGGCCACGGGAGCTCAGGGCGCCAGGAGGGGATCGTGCCCCACGCAGAGCCCCGCGGGCCCGGCGCCGGGGCAGCTGCCTGGCAGTGGGGCCAGGGCCGCCCCCGGGGGAGCCGGGAGCGGGAGGGGCCCGTCCGGGCATCCTCGGACACAGCCCCGCTCGTGGAAGGAGCCGGACAGGGCTGGTGGCTGCGGTATTCCAGGGGCCAGGCAGCCCCACGGCAGAAGCAGCATCCTTGCCGATGCTGCGGGCTAGCCCGGGCAGCCGGGCAAGGGAAGGGGTCACTGATGCCGGTCCATGGGGCCCCGAAACACCGAGATGGCGCAATCCTACCGAGGAAGGCAGCAAAGGCAGGTTTAAAAATAAGAGGGCAAATCCCATATTCCTTCTCATCTGTATCACAGCTCCTTATTTCATGCCCAAACTTCAGTCCATCCCTACATCCCGCAGTAGCAAAGCTACCGACAGCACAAGCTCACACTTGCTGGGGTTGATACCAGAGCAGACACAGAGAGCAAGATGTGAGCCAAGAAAATGCCTGGTAAAAGCCAAACGTCCAGCTGATGCACCCTGTCCCTGTCCTTGTCCTCCCTTCCTTCCAGCAGGAGTGAGAGGATGCAGTGTTTGATCAAGAGGGTCACCAGTGATGGGCACCTAAATTCCTGCATAATCTGTCTGGCTAAAGCAGTATCTTGTAATCAACAGGAAACCCCAGATTCCCCTTCAGACCCCTAGAGAGGAAGATCATTAGATACTTCAACTTGCCAGAATAAATCTGCCTCTGGAGGTTTTCATGGTCACCTTTTTAGGGAACACAGGCACAGAGTTTAGCAGGACTGTTTCATTAGGTACCCACAGAACAAGTCTACATTTGGCAGACAGTGTCAGACCTCTTATGCACCCTATTTTGCAAAATATTATTTCCAAACTTAAAAATGCTTTATTAATTTCTACATCTATTTTACTTTGAAAGTAGAGAGGACTTGAAGCCAATCAAATAAACCCATGAAAATAGAGATGAGTATCATTTCTCATGTTTTCTCTAATGCTCCCAATTCACCATAATATCTAACAGGCTACCGGAAGAAGACATTTCTCCACAGCTTCTAAATCCCCAATAAATTAATTAAAGAAGTAGAAATGAAGGTTAAAATGCTTAATCACTTCTACCTAATATCACTGTATTATTTTTTCAGGGCAGAAAGGCCTAGAAATTTGGAAAGTTAATAAACCACAATATTCAGAGCAGATTCCATGATTTGCGAGGTATAATAAGTCCTGAGCAACAAGACATAAAATGAATTGAAAAAAAAAGGCGGGAGAGGAAACCGTAGCTAGCATTCTTACCATTTTTATTGAAAAGGATATCCTGCCTACAACTTTCAGCACAAAATGGCCAGCCTAAGAGAAACCTGGGTTTTCTCACCTCCCTTTAAAGAACTGTATTTTCACATACTTTCTGTATATGTTGAGAAAGGATGAAGGAACTGTGGATGTTTCTAAAGGGCAAATGGATGACCAAGTAGGACTAGGCAGGGCTGTATCCCAAGTGATGATCAGAAGGGAGATCCCACGTCTCTCAGATACATATAGAATTCCTCACCTATCTTAAGATAAATTGAGATTCTCTTATCCACAGGAGAGGGGAACCAGAAGTCCCAGTAGGAAATTCATGGACAAATGAAGTCAACACCCAAAATACACAACTGGGTGATTGCAGCAGGCGCATTCTGTGTTCATAGAAACACTTCATGAATCTTGGGTGAAACTCTGAGGCTGAATGTAAAAAAATATTCTTTATTCTCTATTATACCTTATCAGTGAAATTATTTTATTTCTAGGAGAAAAAATATTGAAATAATTTTAAGTGATTGTAATTAAATATTTATAAATCCACTGATTAAGAAAGAGGCTAATCATGTGGTATTTCAAATGGAAAATTTGTTCTATGGAAGAAATATCCATTGTTTTCTGGCCCCAAAAGCGGCTATTATGACTTGAACTCTTCAGAGGTCTGCTACTGAAAAAATACATTAAACCACTGTCTCTCTTGTGTACTGACATCCATCAATCAAAATCATTGCTTCACCATCAATCACCTGGTAAAAGAAATAATGCTGTTGTTGTAATAGCATATGATCAATATCTTCTGCTTTGAAGATAAATCTCATTTCAGTAAACGCCTTGTCTGCCGCCAGCAAGAGACTATTACTCTACAAAAATATGCTGTTTCTTTCACATTACCTCTTAATTAAAAGTTTATGGCTGTTCTATTAAAAATATGGCCAGGAAGGCAATTTCATATGCAAAGCCAAAGCTAACTAGGTCTGTGGTAGAAACGGAAGGAAGACAGAAAAGCTGTTTCCCCCCAGTCCTTGGCTCCAGATGCTGCCTCCTGGTTATCCTCACACTGCCATTCCCAAGAATTATGGTTCATACAAGTTATCTAAAAGGGCTACTGATAGATTCTGACCTGTACCTATATCTCCCAGAAAAGTCTCTAAAAGTGGATTTTCTACCCTAACCTAACTTTATTTCTTTCTGAATTAAAGCTGTTAAAAACAAGAAAACACTCTGCTAAAACAACGAGAGTAAAATCTCAGAAAATGTGTCAGAAAAAATATTTTGCCATTAATTTGGAATATTTTGTATAAGCTCTGTGTCATTATTTTTAATGGAAACTAGAGACAATTTGGAATTAAACAATTGTCATAGAATAAGCAACATGCTTATCAGTGTTTCTATGGACACTTGAAATAATATTTTGCAAGAAATTTCCATTTCTTTTTTTTTCTCACATTCTCTAAAGATTCCACTGGCAAGAGAGAAGCCCCAACTTTTCAGTAGAGTGAAATTCGGTCCAGCACAAAAATCAGTGGCAAAAAATCTGTTGACTTGGATGGGGTAAGAACTAGTCTGCAACAACTGGAATTTCCTTCACTGTAGTCATTTTCCTTGTAGATATTTCCCAGGTCTATATCATAGTCTTGCCATTTTCTTATAAAGTCTATTTTGTTGTAAAATGTTCCCATAATATTATATAGTAGAAATATTTTATATGAGAGTAGACTCAGTTAAGAACTAATTTTTTTCCCATAGTTCTTCCTTTCTTGGCAGGAAATCCATATAAAGCTCACAAAAAAAAGATTAGCACCATGGAATTGAAATAATTTATACAAATGGAGGTGTATAGAGAAGCTGTGGTTCTGAAAATTTACAAGAAGTGAAAAACTGTGTATCAAGTGTCCAAACTCTTCTTCCAGATTGTGAAATGGAAGCGATTCATCTTTCCATTAGACAATTCACGTGATATATGTCCAATTACTTCCAAGATATAAATGGATATAAAGCTTAGGGTACACTGTGAGACTTCAAGACAGCTTTAATTGATTTCAGTGGGAATTGCATTTATATATCTAAGGGGAGAATTCAGCAGTTCATATTTAAAATGTAGAATCTCAACATCCTAAAAAAATATTGCAAGAATCTGAAAGACTGGTCAGCTTAGATTTTTTCTCAAGAGAAATAAGAATGCTGCAGCTTACATGACATATATAACAATAATTTGAAAAGACGGGTATTCACATCAACAAGGATGTGATTTTTAAGTGCGGTGATGTAATTTGTATAGGGGGCCTGCATCTCAGATCAGAAAGAATTCCTGAGTTTATGCAAGTTTCATTTTGGAGAGATTTCTGAAGGAAATAAGAAAGCACATTTGGGAGAGTTAAAGGTTAAGGACTGCTGCTTGTGTATTTTTCTTTGGAGCAGTTTGGTAGGCTGCCTTGTCACGCCCTCGTGCCCGTCTGCAAGGAATGGCACTGCCCATGTGGCACTGAGCAGCCTTTAGGGGCAGGCGATTTCAGCCAGCTCTGAGGAGAGTGCTGTGCTGTCCACCACTACCGTGTTGAATTCAGTCTGGGGATGGGGAACCTGCAGCTTCTTCAGCTCCAACTACTTTCTCCACCATTTTCTTTTAGCTGCAGGTCGTGCACAGAAGTGTGTGTGTAGGGGAGTGCTAAGGGCTGAACTGTGCCAGAGCCAGGGAGATTAGCACTTCTTAGCATATGTGTTTTATTCTCAGCAGATGCCGAGTCAATGGGCACCGGGACAGCAAGCAGTAGTTTTTATTTTCTGCTGAGATATTTTTCTCAATGTAATGCACGGTCAGCAGAATTACTCATTTATGTCAGTATGGTTGGTGTCTGGTGGGCATTAACTGAAGCAAGTGCACCCTGTTTAATTTCAGACTTGCCAATATATCATGCTATCTTTTTCTTGCAAGAAAACCCAAACAATATTTAGAAGGAAAGCTCTTCTGTCCCATTTCACCCTCTTACATTTAGTCACTTGACTCTTTAGCTCACTTCTGTCTCACAAAACCTCCTTTGGGCAGTGGTAGCATAGCTAAAAGCTCAAAGATTTATGGCTTCAATTGTTTAGCTCACTGGCAATAATGCATCATGATAGAAGCAATTGTTGGAACAGGCAGCTATGATACCATTCTTTTATGAAAAACTGTAGTTGGAGATAAGGAAGGCAAAAGAAGTCTCTTGTGAATATTATTATCCTCTGGAAATTATCCCAAAAAGATTTGCAGTTTCTCTATAGACTGTGGCTAGAGTTCATTGATCCACAGACTATCATCCTGAATAGAGATTAAAAACAGATGGCCATAGATCTCAGCCTGGCTACAAATCTCAAAAGAAATGAGAGGGAGTACAGTGGTGACTGACCACAAATGAGAACATTGAAGGGATTCTTCTTTTTTTTCTTTAATTCCCTATTTCATTCCTCTGCAGTTTTATAAAAGTCCATTATACTTAAAACTCAAATACAGAGAACTCAACACAGAGAAGGTATGCAAAGTATACCGAAGTAGATCAAAATTATACAAAGTATCCTAAAAATATACTACAAAGTCTTTTATGTGGGGCCTTTGTTGGGTTATTGTGCTGGAGCAGTGCATTGTCAGTGAAAAGGGTCTTTGTATAAACTGACTTGAACTGATGGTAATCCATTTGCTTTAGTGGCTCAGGTCAAGAGAAGAGTAGGTATACATTATGTGGCCTCATAAAAGTGATAAATATATTCTACAAGTTAAGGCAACACAGAGGATGAACCCCTGAATATTTTAACTGTCATGCCAAAATCCTTGGTTTCATTTAACATATGCACATATGCAGATTTGTTAATATAATAAGAAATGTCAGTCTTCATAAATATAAGCGCAACTTCATAGACCAAGATTTTCCAACTTTTTTCAGTTTTTAATTCCTTTTGTTGCACAGTGCCATTCAATTTTTTGAGTAATAATTTCCTTTTTCTCTCCTTTGAATTAAGTGAAGTGGAGAGCTGAAATCCTGAAATTTCTCATGAAATAAATATTCCAGAAAACTTTAGTACACGTTCATTTAAGCAACCTTTTTTGGCAATCCATCTAGTGTTATATTATTCTAATCTCAATAATACCATTCAAGCAAAATAAAAATAATTCCACTTCAAATTGTAAAAATTTCTGTGTTCCAGTTATAATTTAAATATTTTGTTTGGACTTTATGTTATATTAAAATCTTCTTTACATATGGCATGATGCTCAGTGCATTCAAATAGGATAGTAAATTAAACCAATTAAAGAATAATTCAATCTTGTTTTTACTTTTTTCATTGTACATTTGCTCAAAATCAATAGATTGAATATTTTTAAAATAATGCAATTAGTTTATCAGGAAGTTGTTCCATAAAATTTTTTTCTGTCCCTCTCAGACAGCAAGTCACAAGTCTGGTCAGTCAATGAAATACCCGTAGAGTTCATTATTCAGTTTTAGTTCAGCTTTTTAAAAACATTTTCAAATACAAATTGAGTGCAAAGAGTTCTCAGCAGGAGTCTACTTAAATAACAACAGATTATCGGAATCAATAATGTTAGCTATGATTGCATAATCAATACTACTGTTATAAGCATCTAGTGTAAATAGAGCATTTTTTCTGATTAAGAACAGATTAAGAACAGAATTTTGTATTTCGTTCCTGGAAATAGAGTTCAAGAATATCTGTGCATACTTCAAAATCACAATCAATGAAGTGGAGCAATGTTATAGGCCTGTTATTCAAATGTTAGTAAGAATTAGGTGCAAAATACTGAACAAAACTCATCTTTTTCCAATATTTACAGTCCATGAAATACATGGATTAATTAACTGGATTGCTGTTTATTGTTAATAGATGTTGAAAAAAAACCAAGTAGCTCAGCTCAGTTAAAGTTCAGGGAAGAGCCTCAAAGTATTAAAAGGTGTCAGCCCTTCACAATCTGCCTGTGATAGCATCTCCTGGAATGGGTAACAACTTGGAAACACAACACCACAGAAGTTTTGGTCAAGACTACTCCATCTGCTGAATTAAAATCTGGATCTTGTAATTAGCTAAAATATCAGATACAGCTCAGACTGAGCCTTTGCAAGCATGTTAAGGGTTTTCAGCTGAACTGCCACTGAGGCTCTTATAAATTAAACTTGCTTTTCCCCAGTAGATTATTATTTCATTTACATCATTGTTATTCTCTGACAATATGGAAGGATTTAATTCTCATTTACATCAGGCTAAACTGACAATTTTCTACCAAAATATTTTCCCCAGTGAAAAATTATTTTGCAATTAACATGACATTTTACTAAAAGAATAAAACATTGTTTCTGGTGGACAAAAAGCACTTCACTTTCATATTTAAGGTATCAAATCAATATAACTGGTGGAACAAGGGATTTTTTTTAATAAAACATCTTCTTAACCCTGCCCAATCCATTCTCAAGTAATGAAAATTTTTTTTCAGAATAAAATACAGTAATTAATTTGTTCTTACATACTTATCCTCTCTTTAACTAGCTCTGGTTTAGGATGCTATTAGGTACTGTCAGAATTCACCTTCTAGGCAGGGCAGGAAATATTTTAGGCACATCAAATCTTCTTAAGGGTTCAACCCATACATTCAGCACTATTCTGATATTTTGCAATGTCCAATGAACTGATCTCAGGGGTGGTGTCTTTTCTGCCATGGTAAGGCCTAGTTCCCATCAAATCTCAGATTGGAAAAGACAACGCTATTGCCTTTATTCCAGATGTGACTCCAAAAAAAAAAATTAAAATTATGACAATTTCAAAGAACACTACCTCTGTTAGTAAATAGTCCTTATTTTCTCTCCTTTGTGACTGAATTCTGATGTTAAGTTACACTAACAAAACTTTTTAAGGACCCTGGCAGAGAACAACTGGATATATCAGTTTTAATAATAGATATATCAGTTTTAACATTATAATCAAATATGTAAATTAGCTTTTAGAATATAAAAGGAGACTAAAATACTGCCTCTTTCTGGAATATTGTACATACGTATGTGAAAGTTTCTACTTAAACGACAATAAACAGGCTCCTCCAAAATATGGAGAGCAGTGCTTGTATATTTAGGAAATGGAGGCTGTTTTGAAGTGAATGTATAAAGGAACTTACTGCTCTGGTCCAGTAAGTTTGTACAAAGAATATTAAATCTGATGTAGTAATCCTATAGCAAAATTAATTCCCTTTTCATCCTCATGAACTAAAATCTACTGTGACTGCAAGCAAGAGGTCACCCACTCTGGCTGGACAGAGTCTGGAAAATGGGAATGCATAATCTGTTGATTTCTCTGTTGACAAAAGATTTCAGTCCTTCAACACAAAATACTAGACAATCTAGAGTTCGGCTACATGGTTTTGAACTCTGTGGAGGAGCTGGACAAAAATGAAAGTCTTTAATTAAAGCAAATGTCAGCCAAGTCTGCAATGCCTCTTTGATTAGCAAAAATGGCTTTGCATGTTATGCCTTAGAGTGCTTCCTTAAGGTCCTGTTTCCCTAATTTTCTAAATGTGGTCTTATTAACTCTTCATGTACTGAGTTGTTGTCTCTGGTGCAATAACGAGCACTCTTTGTCCCTGATTGTGTTGGTTACCAGATGCAAAACACATTCATGACTCTCAACTCTCAAATCAAATTCTCTGTTATCCATTCTCCTTTCTTATAACTTTTTCTTATCCATTTGATACAGTATCAAAAAAAAAAGCAAACAAAAAAATAAAAAGAAAAAAACATGATTCCTTATCATGCCTAATGCTGTTTTCTTAGGGGTTTTTTTCACATTTGTTTTTCCATGCTCAGGAAGAACAGCACACGAAATTTGCATGGAGATCTCTGAATACTCCCCCAAGCCTGCAGACCTTTCTGATCTAGTGTCTGGCTCAGAGTACCATTGGTACATTGGTTAAGAGTTATTTTGAAAAAAAAAACCCTCTTCCATAGCCTAGAGTCAAATCCTGAAGTGCTTATTATGTGAACAGCAAATGTGACCAGTGAATCAAAATATCCTGCTGTTAAAATCACTGTTGTATCACCATATTTTTAAAGATAGCCCCTATTTTTCTGTAATTTACAGCTTCTTACACACTGTACTGCCAGACAACTGTTCAGCCAAGAGCTGCAAGGAAGGTTAACTAACAGTTCCTGTCTCCAGAAGTCAGATGATGTTATTGATTACACTGCTGTATAAAGAAGGAAACAAGGAAGCTACATTAATTTTAATTTTGTAGAATAGCCGTCATACTGAAGGGTCAAAGAAGAACAAATGCCTAAAGAAAACCAGTGGAAACATTGGAAGGGAATAATTATTCACAAGATCAGAATGGAAAAAGCTACAAAGGGGGTTGTGTATTTGTGTGTGCTGTAAATGATATCACAGACTACAAAGTCTAGGAAGGAGTTAGATGTATTTAGAATATTTGTTTTGGTTCAGAATACAGACATATATACTTAGAATTTAAAAAATTTTTAAAAAATTATGGCAGAATCAATCTCACTAGCCAGAGATAGTAAGTCACAGCTACATATATCTTCTATGGGAATGACATGCTGGGAAATGTAAACTGTCTCAATAGAGCTCCTATGTTATTCTATGGACTGCCCAGGGAGCCAGGTAACCTTTGCTTCACTCACTGACAGGTCTTTTGAATTTAAACATCTGTTGGATGTGCAAGTCCATTTTAAGCACTATAGTAGCTGGTCAGAACATGTCTTGTTACCCCGAAACAGCTGTGTGACCTGCTTGAAGGAGAATGTTCCCTGCAAAGTCCTTTGACAAAACTAGTGCAAAGTGATCCACTGCAATCTCTGTGTGTAGATATAGGCCTGGCCAGGGAGAGTGAATTCATTCTTTTTGGGACTGAGACAAATGCTGGCAAAATAGAAAGAGAGAGGTTTGCAGAAATATCTTTTTTCTTTTGTTGTGTTTTTGTAGGAGGCAGTCTGGATGTGGAGTGATATGCAATAATCATTGAATTTACCCTTTTTGAACAAATGAAAAAAAGCCCAACTTGATGAATTTATCATGTTTTTGCATTTATTGCATTGTAGGAGAAATCAGATGACACCACAAATGAAATAATTAGAAAATCTTCCACAAGGATTTTAAGGGATGGAAGCATTTTCAATAGTAAGACATTTGTTTAAAGGGTTTTAGCAAAACCTCTTCTCCCTTTTTTTGGCTTTACATTTATTTTGAATCACAACACGGCTGTTTTACTCTTCTACCCGTCTACTCTCACTGTTTTAATCTGGAAATATTTTTCATCGGATAGGAGTGTCCTGTACAACAGGGAAAGAAAACAATTTTTCTTGTTCAAAAAAAAAATCCAAAGGCTTCATTGTGAAATGAGAAAGGGTCTGATGACATTTCCTAGCAGCTAGCAAATCATGCTGTCATGCATAGGGAAAAAGCCACTAAAATATCCCCAGCTAAAATATCGCAAAATTATGTAGAGCTCAATCCTAGGGAGCCATCTGCCATGTGAAAGCTCCACTGATTTCTAGAGGCGTTCATTGCAGGCAGGCTTGCAGAACTGGACGCATAATTCGTCCCTTTTAGAAACTATAGCTGTCAAAAAGAAACCTTTGTCAAAAACACAAGTGGCAGAGAACAAAAAAAAGTCAGTACAATAGGGTAAAAAGGCCCCACCACATACCCTCAAAAGGAGATTGTGTGCAGGTTGAAAATGCACCACAGCTACAGGTACAGAAATGAGCTACTCATGAAAAGTCTGACCCTGCCATGTATATGTACAGAAATCTGACTGCCGTCAGGGAGTTTTCTGTTCTGAAAGTGTTCAGATAAGGTTCATCCTCAGTAACTGCCCTTTTCTGAATTATTACCCCTTTAAAAACTAAAGGTAAATATTGCCAGCTGGTAGGGAGAATTTTTGACGTACATTACACATATGTGAAGGGATGTGTATATGTATAAATGTATAATATTTTAGTATTGCCTCCTACTTTGTTAAGAAACACCTGTTGGAAATGGTTTAGTGGGTCCTGCCTTGGGACAGGGAGACAGAGAAACAGCTCCTCAGGACCTTCTCCCAGCTCTGTGTTTCTGGAAGCACTGAATCTCAAAGTGAAGGAAACAGTCTGCAGAGAGGCAGAAGGAGATGTGTTTTACAAAATGCAGCCTGATGAGCTCTTCAACAACATTAAACACCCACAGAGAATTACTTTAACACAAATACTAAATGAAAAATCTTTTATGGCAGTAGTGAAAGCAAAGCCTTTGATATATATGTATAAAATAGATAAAATTCCATTAATTTTCAACTTGGGACAGACGTTATATTTGAATTTACAGACACGCCAAATGGTAATTTTGGCTTCCAATCCTTGAGAAATGGCTGATCTATTATGGGTGATAACAGCATATGCTACTTTCTGAGTCAATTTCTATTATGTCATGAGAAGCAACACCACTAGTAATGGAAGGCAATTTTACATTAACTAAAATAGCAAATGAGGTTCATAACATAGAAAATAGGTGGGTTCCAAAAGTAGATTCAATATTTGAGATGGTTGTCAAATTCAATACTGAGTAAATAAGTCAACAAAAGCAAATCTCACATGAAAAATGAACATGGCATGCAGCTTGTTCAGATTTTTTTCTTTCACGATGTCAAAGGGTTGCTTATCTTGACAACTTTCTTTAGCTGGTTATGCCTGGGAGAATTGATGGAGACATTTGGCCTTTGTGGGTCTGTGTCTGAACTTGTATGTCCCGAGGAGGTAAGTAGCTGCTTGAGATGCTGTGGAGCAGGGGTGAACAGCCGAGAAATGGGAGCATCTGAGTGCAATTCGATGGAGCAGATGTTTCATCCTGACACTCCACAGCTGCCTCAAGGCTTTGTCTGGTGTCAGCCCTTTCCTAAATGAGTTTTCATAATGAATTTATCTGTTAATTGACACATAAAAATCTATGTTAATATAACATTAAAGACCTATTTTAAGTTTACAAATGTAAGGAAATTGAAAGGGAAAAAAAACCATAAGCTTGACTGTCACCAAAACTTACCTGCTGTCTTCCATGGGGAAGAAACCACTGATGCAGATACACTTAACATGCCGCTGAGTTAAACATTACCTTTCTTTTGTCCCTGTCCTTTTTGACAACTCTGAGGGCAAAGTACCTCCAACACTTGGTAAAAGGTTTTGGTAGTTGCTCATTACTCTAAGGGTGCTGTGGTTTTAAAACACCTTATTTGCTTTTACCTAGTGTCCAGACTTGTGACTCTGGTGGCACCAGAGTTGTTCCACAGCTGACCAGACCAAGCAGTGAGACATTTCCCTTACTCCTTGCAGAAATGTAAAGATGCTTCTCATTGATTTTTCCAGTGTGGCCGCTGTGTTGACAGCAAAGAGTTAACATATTGCTAGGCTTCATTTCATACCTAAGCTAGGGCAGCTCCTTCAATACAATAGCCCAGGTTTTGCCATATGAGTTGAGAAATCCAAAAATAACATCCTTCTCAGGCTGAAAAAATTCACATCTACCATTTTACCTTCAGGGCAATAATCTTCCTACTGGTGAATGAGGATACCTTCCAGCAAAATTATACCCAAGAGTTTAAGCTTGAATTGGGCTGTCTGGGAAAAGGAGACACCCTGTTTTAATGCCTGAGGAAGTCATAGGAGTGGTGAGCTTCTGGGTACCAATCCCTCTTCCCAGGACAACATATATATTTAATGTTAAACCAGCATTACAAAGACCAGATCCCAGAAACTTAGATCACCAGCTCATGCCTTCTGCTGTCTTTACCCTTGGCACCAATTAACCTTGTTGCCCTCTTTTCTATGCAGTGGGATGATGTCCAAAGGAGAACTTGTAGAAGAGTGAAGGCACCTTCCTGAAGGGGGAACAAGAAATGAATGGCTGAAAATTTCCAGTCAGAAACAGTGATTAGATCTGGACATCTCAGCTCTCAGGAGATTGCTTGAACCATGAGAGAACATAAAAGGGCACAGAAGTCCTAAGTCCTTTTCCATATGTGTTTTGAAAAGGAAAGAGTGAACCTTTTTTATTCTGTTAGTAGGAAAGTCCTCAGTACCTACCTTCATGAAGCGAGGGCTGGGAGATGGGGACTATTGCATCATGACTTCCACAGCCCAGGATGTGTTTTATATTTGAGCCCCATACACTTAAGATTGTCCAAGCCCCACCTGCCTGTGTGCTTGTTTCCATGCTGGCTGGTAGCCAGTGTTTAAGACCATGGTATCAGGCCTTTGCTGCCTGTCTGGAGAGGGTTGCCATGAAGGTCCCTGTACAGGAGCTGGTGAGGGGAAGGGTGGCAGCCAGCTCACACATCAGAAAGTCACACTTTAATTTTTCAAAATCACTGTTGTCCTCAGGTACACAGACTCAGAGAGTCGCTGGTGAGGTTGGGAGGTACTTCTGGAGGTGTCTTGTCCAACCTCTGTGTTCAGAGCAGGGTCAGCTACAGCAGGTTGCTCAGGACCATGTCCAGTTGCGGTCTGCGTATCTCCAAGGATGGAGACTTCATGACCTCCCTGAGCAATCTGCTCCAGGATTTGAACACCCTCACAGTAAGAGCATATCTGAATGTAATTTCCTGTACTTCAGTTTGTTCCTATTGCCTCTTGTGTTATTCCTGGGAACCACTGAGAAGCGTCTGACTCTGTCTACTTTTTTCCCTCATCAGGTATTTATATATACAGAGAAGATCCCCCTAAACTTTGTGTTCTCCAGGCTGAACAGCCCCAGCTCTACCAGCCTCTCCTCCTACGTCAGGCTTGATGGCTTTTGGGAGTCTAACTTCAGTATGGCCACCTCTTCTACCAGTAAGTCCGGATTTGGACACAGTAGGTTTTGGTGATCTGGCAATACTTGGTTCAAATTCTCAGACTGCACCTTGGCACACACAGCCCAGGCAGGCAGGATGATGACATTCTAAGCTGAAAACCATGTAAAGACAGATTCAGCAGCTGTCCAAACCCATATAGATGCCTCTCTCCTGACAGAAGGTGCAATAACATCTCTGCCTGCCCTAATTCGTGGTTGCCCTGTGCTGAGTGGTTCACAGAGGTCCTCTCTGTAGTGCCTGCACCTCTCCAGGGCAGTGCATCTCAGTACAGCTCTGAAGGGTACTGAAGGTGCTGAAGACTTTCCTGCACCACCTGGTTTGGCATTCCCCTGCATGGAGAGTGGAGGCACACTCAGGGTGCCATGTCGCCATGAACCTCTATCAACATTGTCCGTAGCTAACTGTTGATTAGTCCTAATGGACTGGTTTTTCTAAAACTGTTATCCTCATTTTGAACTAATATTTCAACTGAATGTATTTCCCCTTTACCTTTCTTTCTTTTGGTTACACACTTCTACTCTATGCTAAATTTTCTTTGATGCGTGACATGAATGGAACTGCCGCTACCCCTGGTGGATCCTGGTGAAGGATCTGAGTGGTGACATTGATGGAGAAATGATTGAAGTGCTTTGAGAGCAGTGTTTGCAAAGGCTGCCCTTAACAGGGAGGTGGCAATACTCAGGGTACACCTGTTCCTCCTTATGGACCACCTGTCTCTCTGAAAAGGTGTAGTCTATGAGGTTGAAAAGAGGCAGATGTGAGCTTGCTTTTACATGTACTTCATGCTTATATGGAAGAAACACCTATAAATGCTGCATTTTGTCTGAAAAAGATGTCTTCAGAAAAAAACCCCAAACAACTCTTCTTTTATTGATATGAAGTAATTGATATGCTGCTAAAACCACATTATCAGGATTAGTGGCAGTGTGGGGAAATTATCCTTGTGTGAGGCAAACTGCACTTCTGAAGAAAATGACCTTGTGTGATGATCAAGGGCCTGCCAACAGGAATTGTTTCAAATTTTTAGGGTCTGCCTCCCCTTTACCCAGCATCTCCATGCAGCCTGACATCCCAGCCGCATCTTTGCTCTTCAGCTTTTTCATCCATGCACAATATCACAGTCTTGTTCCCTCGTGTCGTCTTCTCCTGTATAACCTCTTCCCATATCCTGCTGTCCACCCCATGACCCTGCTCCTCCCAGCCCCACGCGCCACAGCCTCACAGCCCACCACCACCTTAGCCCCGGTCTCCAGCTCCGCATCTGCACCGTTTCTCTCGCAGCTGGGTCAGTGCTGCAGTCTCTAGACCTTGTGCTATGCAGTCTGTGGAGCAGACTGTCTCCTGCTAGGAGGGAGAGAAGGAAGGAAGGAGCGGAGACAGCAATTTCCAGGTCTGCAGAGCTTCAGGGGGCACCTATAGGTCACCAGCTCTCTTTCACGGGACTGAGAACTGAAGAGAGGAGGCATACTGGAAATGTATGAAATCAGGGCAACAGTGGAGCCAGGCCAGCACCAAACCTGAGCTGTGATCAGCAGATTTAAACACAATTTTATTATCAAAAATAAGATTAAAATGATCACAAATTTCAGATTGCAAATGTAATATTCCAAAGCATGTTTCAAACCTGGAATCACTCCAGGACCAAAAAAGTTCACTTTTTTTTCCTAACTGATAAGTTAGGATTGCTCGTGTTCTTTCAAAACATATTTTCCTTTATGGAAGTACTCTGAATTAAGAATTTGGCTACAGGAACCAAGTTAAACCAGAAAAGAATGAAGTTCCTGAGATTTAAAAACAGTCACAGAGAGAGCAAAGAGAAAAAGGAACTTGAAGCAAAATGCTGAGAGCTTTTGAAATGATTAGTTTATACTGGAGTGTAAACTAACCATGCTGGAGTATCAACTCACAATTCCAGAACTGTTGCCTGTGAATTAATAGAGACCTCATTTCCTGACCTAACAAGCAGCATTTTTTACTGTACTATCTATGCCTACAAATGAGAGCAAATGTGCAAAAAGCACCTTCACCAAAATCTTACAAATATTATTTGCAAGTAACAATTAAGGGATCAGTTAATTTTGCCTCTCAAATGGAATACAGGACAGTGTGTCCAATTAGTGGCATATATTTTGTGGAATTTAAGTGAGTGTCCAGGGTGCAGCTTAATTCAGTACTGTAGAGCTTTCAAGAATTCCTAAGATTTTGCGGCATTTTTAAACTGCAACAGCATCACAACTAAAGCACAATGGGGGTGAGAAGTATTTATTATCATTGAGTCAGTCAGAGCAATAACACAAGCCACACTCAGTTCTTCTTATTAACCACCTGAATGTATCCAGTACAAATGACCTTTTTATTGGAAAACACATGAGAAAAAATTAACCAAGTAGCCATTTCTCTGCTTTTGCATGTCATGCTCTTCAAAACTGCTGCAGAGCCAGAGGATTCCCATTAGGGAAGGAGTTGCACACTTCAAGTTACCTTTAAAGTCCCTGGTGAGATCTGATCCTGGACTTCTACATGCCCATTCTGGGAATGAAAATAATGATATTTGCTCAGTTATCTCACTCCTTGGAGTTTCCTTGCTATTGTATGAGTGTAATTGCAAAGGATAGCTATAGAAAATAGCTTTTACCTTTAAGATTATCCTTAAGAATATTTAGCTGTCTATCATCTAGGAGTTTATGGTACTGAAAATTGTTTATACTTTTGCAAACCACTGTAAAATCATAAAAATGTAGAGGTTGCATTCATTTTGGTACAAGCAAATGCCTTCATAAGTTACCAGGCTTGAAAAATTAAGCTGCTACATTCCAGGCCAAATTTTTAAAGATATGTCAATCCATTTTTCATTGATGTCATCACAGTTATTGGGAGGTGGTGGGAGGGTTTACCCATCATTTCCTCTCTACTGGGATAAGCCACAGACTGTATATAAGCAGTACCATCAGTACGTGCCAATTGGATATGAGGTGCACCATCTGTAGATGCAAATGACAATTAAAAAAGACGTGTTCAAACGACTGTGCATGCAAAGAGGCAATGCTGGAGAAATTGGACCAAGATTTCTGTGTTTCTTGTCAAGGTAAAAATGTCTGTTATATGTCATACTCCCGTGAGATCTGTGAGGAAATCAAACTTCTGAATGTAAGGCAATTTCTCTTTTTTCATTGTTAAGATTAAATACATTTTGAGGTTGGAGAAGGCAACGTATTTCATTACAGACTGGCTAGTACACAATGTAAAAAAAAGAATTGAAATACTGGGGGCATTTTCCTCCTTCTACATGCAAGTTGTTTCATATTTTAATTTATTTCAGTATAAATTTATTCTTGCATATGCTAATACATAGAATTGAAACAAGAAAAAATAATTAAATGCATTATAAAACATATGGAAACATACAGATTATGTGATCTTTACTAAAAATCTATCTTAATGATGAAGGCACCATTTAGCATGCACTCTGGAACTGCGCTCCTTCATTATTTATAAGACACTTGTTTCTCTAGACAAAGAAAGTATCTTCCAAAAATAGGAATACCATATTTTCAAGGCATACTGTGTATTTTATTTTTGAAACTAGTAAATGTCAAACAGTATTCATAGACAGTATTGACACATTAATGTTTTCATTCAACAGTGAAGATACCTTTCCTTGTTACATTATATATTTATGACACAGAGAGCTGTCAAATAAATTATGTCAAAGCAGCAACAGCCAGACCTTGTGACACTTGAATCATAGAATCAGGGCAAATAACCTTTAAAATGAAAGACATATGATGAGAATTAGAAACATTTAATTTGCATAAATATAATGTTAACAGTCTTTTCCTTATTACATATTTTATGCCTAATTTTAATTGCCACTATACTCATTCTTTAACATCAGTTTGCAGTCTATTTTTTCTCTCATTGCCCACTTTGTTTGGGAAGTTGGGAAACACAAACTCTGTAAGAAGGATGATCAGATTACCATTTTAATATATTCTGGTTAGCAAATCTTAAATATTGAGGAAAACTCTTCACTCACATGATATATTATTCAAAATATAGAATTAATTCCTAAAAATAGCCAAAAATTCCTAAACACATCAAGCAAATATAACATCTCTTATAACATTGGACCATCTCTGGAAAACAATCTTATGTTAGAGTTCTCCTATGAAGTGCAGAATACACTAAATGTGCAAAATTGAAGCACTGCTTTTCAAAAGCTAGGTGACTCATACATGTTCAATTTAGGGATGCAAAATCTGAGCATCTAAGTATACATATACAAATCACAGTGAATGGTTAGATTTTCTGAATTGCTTACTACTCAGAGTAGTAAACTTACTGGTTTCATTACTTAAAACCAATTTGCAAATGAGAGACTTCCTTGAGCCTCTTCTGGCAGGTGCAGTCTCTCTCTTTTACCTTTAGAAATCACTGAGGGCACAGAGAGCTCCAGACTTCACTCTGATTGCTAACACTGCAGAAGCTCACGTACATAAGCACAGTTAATAAAACTGCATAATTCTGAAAAGTCCCTAGGGATGTTCAAGTAAATAAGGCTGAAGGTACAAAGATGAATGTCTGCCTCAGGAGGGCACAAAAAACTAAACCCCTTATTGTCCCTGACTGTAATTCACCTCCAGTGGGACAGTGAGGCCAGGGCCTGCACTGCCATAAGGAGACACAGACTTTGTGCAAGCTCTTTGCTACAGGGTGGGTTTGGCTCCCTTCACCCTTCTGGATCAGAAGAATAAATATGGCTTATTTTAATTATAATATTCTTTTATTTTATAATAACAGCAGTCGAACTAGATGATCATTGTTGGTTTCTTCCAAATGTTACTTGGCTCTGCTCTATTCTATTTCATTCCATTCCATTCTAGTGAAGCTAATTGTGAAGCTTTGGGTTGGGCTTCTATATATTTACATAATAATTCATTCTGAGAGTCAGAGGGAAGTCAGTGGACAGTCTATACAACAAAAGCTTGAAGGAAGGGTTGAAATTGATATTGGAATTGCCTCCAAAACTTAATCTAGAAGGTTTAGAGTGTTTCCTTAAATCTTTACCAAAGAATTAAGGAGTTGTTTGTCAGTTGACTCTGCGAGTGGCACAAGGGATTTGCAGGGAGCAACTCAGGGAGGACACGAGGTCACTCCCATCACACCAGCAGAGCAACTGGTGATCTGGCAGTCCATGAGGTGCATGAGGTCTGATGGCAGGGCATCCTGGTCATTTGAAGATAGGCAATGTGCAATCACATTTTAATAAACATTGATAGCTCAGGGGGGTGAGTGATGGAGAAATCAAAACTACATCAGTAGCGAAGTAATTTGCCCTTCTATGTCACTGGTAAAACAGAAATGACCCTCCCTCACCCACTGCCCATAGTTCTGTAGAGCAGTTCTGGTTTGACAGAGTTTAATTCAGTATAGGTCTTTTAGAAGCAATTGAAAGGGCAGTTATCTACATGGGTCCCTTAAACACTCTGTTCTGCTGAGAAAAAACTGGCATAAGGATGTCACTTGCCAGACAGGGAATCTAATTAACAATGCGTATTCTCAGAAATAGAAAGCTATTTAAGCCAATTATATATGGTAAAACAGATTACAGAAATATTACAAGTATCCTAAAGCCCACTGTTGGAAGGTTGGAGCTAATGGGAGATAAATGCCCATCCCTAAAGCAGCCATTTAACTGGGGAAAACATTTTCCTATTTAAAGCAGTAGAAATTGGAAGTTATTTTGATAAGCATTACGAAATTGATAATTTGATGCAGAGGGTTTCATTAAGGGCTAATACTAAGGAATTTTAAAAGTATCTGTGTCATTCTATTTACAGGATCATTCAAAACAAAACTGAAAGTCTTCTGGTAGATGTTATCTTTGTTAAAGACCCTATTTTTAACAATTTCATTAGTCAATTTATCTGTAAATTTTCAGGGAAAACATTTAGCCGCCAAAGAATAAATGCTGAACTTAGAAGAAAAGATACCATTTATTCATTTATTCAGTTTGCAGTTAAGTAGAAATCTCCATTCAGCTGTGACATAAAATTGATGCTTCTACGATTAAAGTACATTGTAAATAGTTTCCAAAGTGTTAATAAATTACTAAAACAGTTTGAGGAAATTATTAATCAAATGTTATAGCCTGTTACTGAGTGCAATGATGTAATGAGCCATTTGCAGTCAACTACAGCATCTGAAATTAATATGCTTGGGACAGTATATAGAATTTATTTCTCCTGTGTATAATGAGCTTCTCACAGTTATTTATCAACCTTTTGCATAGCAATTAAGACAGCAGTCTCAGAAGAACTTGTACAGAATATTTCTGGTAATCTGTGGGACAAAGTGGGGAATAACTCCAAGAGTCATTCATAACTGAAAAGACAAAACCCCCATAGTTCTCTCCCATTGTCATCTAGTAGTGTGGAATTACCAAAACTAGAAGAAAAGCTTATCAATGTCTTAACACAACAATGTAGGATGTGGAAGTCACTCGAGGAGCCACCTCATCCTGCAGGCAGCAGCTTTGGGCAGACAGACCAAGGAGGGTCCAGAGAACTATACATATATAACTGCTGCTGAAAACATAATGCTTAGCACTAGATTTTGCCTATAAGTGCCAGCTGCACAAAGCACCCTTGTACTTCCCTCCTTTCCGTAGTGCTGAGACGGCCATTGTGGCTGTGCCATATGCATTTACCTTTCGCTTCCATAGATTTTTTTAGGCCAATGAGAAAAAAAAAAAAATCCTGCTTCCTTGTCTCTCTCATTTGTTTATTTCTTTTTGCTCAACTCACATTTTACTGCAGGTATTTGCATATGGGAACAAACGTGAGAGGAAAAAAAATAGTCATACATAGAATCATAGAATGGCCTGGCTTGGGAGGGACCTTAAAGATCACCTGGTTCCAACACCCTGCCATGGGCGGGGACAACTTCCACTTGAACAAGTTGCTAAGAGCTCCATCCAACCTTGCCTTGAACACTTCCAGGGATTAGGCATCCACAACTTCTCTGGGCAGCCTGTTCCAGTGCCTCATCATTGTCACAGAAAGGAATCTTTTTTCTAATATCTAGTCTAAACATACTCCCAGTTTGAAGCCATTCCCCCTTGTCCTATCACTACATGCTCTTGTAAATAGTCTCTCTCCATGTTTCACGTCTTCTCCCTTCAGGTACTGGAAGGCCTCAATACATTGCCATATAACATGATACTGATGTGATAGTTTAATCAAACATGATTGCTGACAATCCATAAATATAAACCAAATACTCAATTTCTGAATTCCTCCACTCATTTTGTGTGCTCGCACACAGTACTGCACATCAGGATAGGGGCTGAAATGTGGCACACCTTATGTGTCTCCACTATAACCTCTCTGCTGCCTCAGCTGAAGGCTTCAACACCAAACAAATCACAGCTCAGACTGGAAATACAGACTACACTGTGCTGGAAAAAGGAACAAGTTCTGGAAAAATATTACCAGTTTTCCCTCTTCAGTCTGAGTTAAAGAATACCCATGGCTTTGAAAATGTAGCAAGCCATAATAATAACTCATGACAATTACTAGAGGGGGATGCAATCCTGTGTTCTTAGTCAACATGTATCTGCCTTCTCTGCATGTGCACTTCTCCCATTGACCTGGGCAGGCATTAAAAAGCCTACAAAGCCAAGCACAAAACATGGATATGATACCTGTGATATGATGCTGTTACTGCAAGTGGCTGTCTTGAACAGAGGAAAGGGTAAGTAAAGCCATTAGAAACTATGCATTGATATAGGTCTTCCTGCAGATACTGTATCACATATAACATACTCTTTTAAGAATTCCTAATGTCTCTATTCCATACACAAAACTATAGATGCATATTACAACTAATGTTACAATAGAAGATATCTAAAGAATATATCTCATTGGTAAACACAGCCAGTACCTCATGTCTGCTTTCTAATAATTTGTATCTAAATGTATATAAAAATATTATATAAAACCATTATAGAACAATTGCATGAACTTTCTCTGAGTGATGGCAGTTGAAAGATTTTCTTTCTGAAAGGCAAGTCTGTCATTAGTGAATGTACTAAATATATATGGCATACAAAAGATCATCTGTGAGATCCACTGGAAAAAAAAAGCTAAGGAGAAATCATGTTGTAGTTCATTTTGAGTATGAGCAGATGAAACTAGCCATAGTCAATGGGTGGGCATCACACTTCACTCTGTTCACTGAACTTGCTGTAATTCTAAATTGAGAGAAACAGAAAAAAAGTATTATAATGTTTTCCTAGAATATAATGTGAAAGCAGGAGGTGAAGGAGTCCTAGCTTGAAAATGCCACCATTATGAAGACTAACATTTCAAAAAGTTACTTATGATTAACTGCATAAAGCAACAGGCAAGTTTCTTATCAATTTATAAACATAAAAATGACAACGACACAACACTATCATTGGAGGATTTAGATAAGAGCATCTTTGCATTTCTGAACAGCAGCAGAGATGAAAATGAACCACAAAGGCCTCTTGCCTCTACCTTCCTGACAGTGCAAGACTATTTCCTCCTGTGGGGGGAAGCTGAAATGTACATCAGAACTTTCTTAGTCTCCAACTCCTTCCATATATATTTTTTTTCTATCCTCTTCTGCCTATTCCTTCATGTAAACACTCAAAAGTCCTACTGACCTGAGCATCTTAACCGGGCACAGGAGGAGTACATAGACAGACTGGCAGCTACAGTCTGGTGCTGCTATTGAGGTCAGCCCCCCTTGTCACTCCTGTCCCTCTTCAGCTGCTAAACACAATGAACACATGAAAAACCCTGAAGCACATACTATGAATACTCTGAAGAAGCATCAGCAGTATATATACACTGTTCATAATTACATTTAAAATTTGAGGCTGCATGCAAGCCTTTCAGACTAAACTGCTAAGCCACTATACAGAGTTTGGATTTGCCTTTCTAGAACTGTTCAAAACATGCAATCAGTTCATAAAAAAGTGGATTTCTGAGTTCTAACTCCCCCTTCTCAATGTGAACATTAGTCCTAGTCTATCCATTTCCCAGTTCCATAAAATGGGAATGCTAGTACATAACTGTCCTACAGGAATGTTGGGAAGGTTAATTAATGTTAATTAAAATGCAGACATTTTATAACACAACAATCATTCTAATTCATCTAATCAGACCCAGACAAAATATACAATAGCCAACCCCATTATTTTTGCCCTGCAGTTACCATTTCAGCAAATTATTTTTTACAGCACAACACAATGGAAAATGTTGAAAAGCTCTGAAGAAAACATGTTTTTCTGGTCAATTCGCTAGACCAACTGTGCCAACTCACCTTAATCTGGATAAATCAATGGAAAGTGGTTTTGTCCATAGGCAACTCTGATTTAATTAGTAAAATACAAAGTGAAAAAAAAAGAGGCAAACTACCAAACCACAGACCATGATGAGTTTAATGTCTCTTGGAGAAGGCTCTGAGCCAAGTTCTACCCGTGTTTGGAATCATAAATAAAACCATGGGAAAACACACTACTTATAATGCACGCTCAGTTACACTGGTATTACAATTGAAAAGGATCATATATTTCAACAGGAAAGCCCAGGTTTACAGTCTTTTTAACAAGGAATGTAAGAATCATTGAGCAAGTAAATAGATGCTCAAGCCAATGCATGTTCAAGCCTAAAGCCTCAATTTCTGAGCCAAGCCTTTCTTCTCCCTCTAGCTCTCTCTTCCACCTCATGCAATTCCTCTCCCCTCTTTCCCACAAGTGAGCCAACACAGCATGCTACAGTGCAGGGCAGAGACAGTCCTTCTAGCTCAGACCAAACCTTCTGGGGATCCAGAAGCAATTCAGTCAGACCGGTGCAGTGCTGAGGGAAGCAGCTTCAAGCAACCCAGCCTGAGAAACAGGAGCATAATTTCAGTAATGCAGAACTGGGTGTGAGTTAATTTGTCTCACTGAGAGGCTGTATCAAGTGTTTCTAGGTGACATAAGGCTTTCCAGTGGAGAATGCACCCAGATTAATGCACCACAATGCAGCACCTCTGGATCTATCATAGAAGATCCAGAAGCTGTTGAGAAAGGAGAATGGTGGCAGGAAGAGAGTGCTAGCTGCAAAAGAATGGATCACTGCATTCCTGAGGATGAGGACCAGTTGTAGGGAATGGACAGATGAAAAATTTCTACACCACAGGTTCACTGGGTAAATTAGACTTTCCCAGACTTTAACAAATTGCTGTAAGCATCCAAGAAGCCCTCCAGGCTTCACCTAATCCTGCTTATAAGGCTTACCCTGTGAATTTTAATGGCATCCATTGCTGAAGAAATAGATTCAAAAAATACAGGATTTTCAGATTCAAGATTTCCACCATACTGAATTGCTTTTATCAAGGAAGCTGCAATAAGATAAACACATGAGCACTCATGAGGTAGTGAGAACATATAAGCCATCACAGTAAAATTTTTGCTGTAAGCTGATACTTGCCTTTGCAGTGTGCTAGCAGCACATCGATGTATCTGTTTTTACAGTCCATGTAAATCTATATGTGTGAAAACATAAAATTAAAAAAAAAAACCTGTTTAAAGTACTAACAGGGAATAAAATGCACAAAAAGTCCATATCCGAGGTAGGCAGAGCCTGGAGTGCTGCTGCAGCAGCTGTACTGCCAGCAGCCACCAGAGCGAGCCCTTCTATAATGCAAACACCACCAAGACACACTTATTTCCTTACCACCTCCTCACAGTACTCTACCGCTCTGCCGAGGATTCAAACTGAACTCGATTAATGATTTTGCATTTTTTAACTATAATTTTTAGGAGGGTTTATTTCCAGTTCTTCGTTTTCAGTGTGTTTTCCTGTGTCCTCACCATATGCTTACTGCCAGTCCACACAGACAGCAATCAGACCAAGGAAACTTCGAGACTTTTATCAGGAAAGCACCATAACTATCATGCTACAGTCAGCAGTAAGTTGTTCTCTGTTCTTTCTTTGGAAATGGTCAACTCCAAAGATGCAAAATACTGAATAAGGTAGAAAGTGGGGGGGGGAAAAAAAAAAAAAAAAAAGCAAGCAAAAATAACCCTAAAACCAGAGTAGGGCCTTTTTCTGCCAGATGAGGAATATCCAAAGCAGTTACTGCTTCAAAAAAATGTTTAAATAATCATTTTAAACTGTAAAAATTCTGAGAGAACAGATTCAGTGAGAACACCATTAGAATACCCTATTTTTAAAAATAAAGTAAAAGTCTTACTCAGTCCAAAAGTTCCCCATCTCTGGCATCAGTGATAATATTTTAGGAAGGCGTGTAACAACAAGGACAGGTTGAATGTGATTCTCTCTGAGTAACTCAGTTTTGAAGCAATCATTCACCCAGTGGCTGCACTACCAACCTGTGCCCTTCACAGCCCACTCAAGACTTACCTTTCACAAATTTGTCAAGCACTTCTTTGACATAATTTATAATTTGGAGGTCTCTAAGATATTTTGGGAATCAGTTTCACAATTTTTTTAATTAATACTTTATTGAATGCCCTATATTTTGAAGGGATACATATTAAAGAGCAACTTGTACTAACCTTATTTTTCCAGTTTTCTTTTTTATTATATCCCGTCCTATATGTGTAGTTTTAATTTAAAATCTCTTAAGGAAACACTTACTTCACTGTACAATCACTGTAGTAAATTGAGAAAATGATTAGGGCAGGAAAAGACCTGGGCTAAGACCCAAGTTCAAATCTAGCCTTCTATCTTAGAAAAATTATGCAAACCAAACCTTCCATACCCACTTAAATCTGTACACACTTCACAACTTTTAAACTCCAGATCTGATGGAAATGTAAGAAACACCTTTCTGACATAATTTTTCATCCAGTATATCGAACTGCTTATTATACAGAACCATAGAATTGGTTAGGTTGGAAAGGACCCTTGAGATCATTGACTCCAACCATTAACCTTGCCCTGACAATTCCACCACAAAACCATGTCTTTCCAGCCACTTTTCCCCCAGCCTGTAGCACTGCATGGGGTTGTTGTGACCCAAGGGCAGGATCTGGCCCTTTGCCTTGCTGAACCTCACACTGTTTGCCCTGGCCCAGGGATCCAGCCAGTCCAGATCCATCTGAAGAGCCTTCTGACTCTCCAGCAGGTCAACACTCCCACCCAGCTTGATGTCATCTGTGATCTAACTGAGCGTGCACTCGAGCCCCTTGTTCAAATCATCAGTAAAGACATTAAAGAGGACTGGGCCCCAGCCCCTGGGGAACACCAACTGTGGCCAGCCGCCATCTGGATTTAGTTCCAATCACTGCAGTAACCAGGGATTACTGGTTTTAGCCTTCTGGGAGCATCTTGGACCTCCTGCAGTGACTGAACCCAGTCTACTAGATAGGTGACCCACAGGCAAGTACAGGGAGATCATTTTTTGACCTCCAGCTTAGCAGAAAGAAGAACATACCGATAGAATCAAAGAATTAAAAGCTGAAATTTTAAAGGAGTAAACCTATACATCTCCACAAATGACATGACAGGGTCAAATTTGACATAACCAACGTAGAAAAATAAAGTTCAGAAACTCATCTTCATCACGTACAGATATGCACATTTGCACTGTCACCCAAAATATTTAGAAATATTTTAATGTATTTGATATATAAACACAGTGCAGTTTAATACCAAATCTGTGTTCATCTTTTCTATGGGTGAAATGTTTATCCATTGATATGGGTGAAGTGACTAATAGTTGGCCCCAATAACTCATATAAGTAATTATAACATATACAGAATTTGTCTGATGTCATGAATACCTGAAGAAGCACTGAGACTCCAGTGTAGTCAAAGAAATTTAGTCCACTGCAGTCTAATATCAAAACACGTCGCTCACTGTGACATGGCTGCACCGACTCACCTACACATTTGATAAAGGTAAAACTTTAATTGAAAGGAAAAATCGTCAAGAAACGGGTATAAGAATAATGATAGTACAACAAAAGAAGCCCAAATTATCACAATAAAATTTTTACTGTTATGTACTAGGGTATCAGGCAAGCAAATGGCACATTTTAGAAGAACACATGAAGAAACTTTAAAGCAATGGAATGAAGTGATGACAGGCAGAACGTATTACAAATGAGATGTTTTAGACAGCAATAGTGTCCCAACAGGTTCTTTAAATTTGAATGTCTCATTGAGTCAACTCGGTTTATTTGGAAAGTTTTTCATAGGATACACAGAAAATATATCTCTCTTTTAAGTTCTGATACAACATCAATTTCTATAGTACCTAAACATCTATCTATGACTTCATTTAATATTCACTCATAAGGAAGAAAAATATATAAAGTGGAGTGTGTCGCTGTTGAACCACTGGCAGAGCAAAAGAACCAGACGAGTTCGGGTGAGGCAGAAAATCTGAATTTATTATTTAATTCTAAAACTTATATAGACTTTCCAAAGGTCGTCCGGATTGGGTCAATTCATAACCTCCCCCTAGGCCGATAGGCCAGGTAGAATGTCCATCTTTCCAGAGACAGTTTTCAATAACATCCAAGCTTTTACCTCTATTTACAAAACATAGAAAGAAGAAGAGAAAAGTTCCCGTGGGAAAGGTCTGTGTTACCACAGAGTGTTTCATTTTCCTAAGGCTTTACTATGTTGGTTTTTGTTTGGTTAATTTTTTAATATACTGTAACGTATTGTTGCTGGAGAAGAAAATTATGTTGGTAAGATTTCCAAAGGTCTCATACTCACTCTTCAACCTCAGGACATCTTGCATTTAATATAAACCCTCTCTGTTCTAAATGTATCCTGAACAAGGACACAGATAAATGAATTCCTCACTTTCATAAAGGGAAAGATAGAAAGTAATGCTCATCTTATTTACATTGTTCTGTGAACAAATGTTTGTTATCATAATGAATGCAACTAAAAAAAGGAAAAGAGAAATATGAAGGGAAGGCATTCTGAATGCAAAGATGAGTTAAGCTAAATGGGTTTAGCAGAACAGAGGTAAAGATTTCGAACTACTGAGGGGACTTGGAACTTTCCCATGATGCAAGTTTATAATGGTGGTAATTCCTTTCTGACAGTAGTCTAACAGTAAGAGCCTTTGGGACTTGCATCTCCAGAGATTTACTGTCTTTGTATTGTCCAATATGTACTAATAGATACGTAACAAACAAAAATATAGACTTTTAAAGGGAACCTCCTGTCTGACATTACTGTGATAGAAACCCAGAAAGGATTTATGAGATCTCCCAGACTGCTCAGTGTAAAAAATCCCCGCTGCATCCTGAATTGCAATAGATGCTGCCTGGCCTCTAAGTGGGGGGTTAGATACAGACCTGCATCCTCTTTGGATCAGTGGCAGGAGCAACATCAGTTGTTTCATTTGGTGGTGATACAGTCAGAATTCCCCAAAGGGAGAAAGGAAAGATTCTGGCAAAGACATCAACTGCCAGGACAACTGCCATAAGACTTAAGGATTGTGTCCTCATGCTCCCCTCCCTCCTGAAAATTTAAGTTCCACATTTTGTTTTTCCCTTTATATGGATTTCTCTTTTTTCTCTCTGTTTTTTGCTATAAAGACCCCATAAAGGATCATCATAGACTGGCTGGTACAAGTAACAACATTTCAGTCCGCAAGGCAGGATGGAAGCTTTCAGAAAAGTTGTCTTGTGCGGCCTGTCACTTCTGTAACATAAGAAACCAGTTCATCTTCAAGAAGACTGAAATATGTACTGGCAAGCTCTTCTTAAAATGTTAGTCAAAACCAGAATGAAAGACAGGACTCGTCAGGCCAAGGTTAACAGAGTTTAACACTCATTAGCATTCACGCTTCATTAAATATTTGATCTAACAAAATATTTGTTTCCATACAATTTATGTTCACCTAGAAATATATATGGAAAAATGTGAAGCCATTTTGCACACTTACATCTATCTTGGTTTTAACATCAATTATAGATCATAAACTCACCATGACAACTTCCATTGGAAAATGAACAGAGCAATGTGATCTGCTCACACTGAAATAAAAGCAACAAACTATTAACACATCAAGTAAAACTAGTCCAATGCAGAGTAACCAGAGAAAATCAATGCAATACATAAGAATTCTGTTTCTCAGTACCAAAGTTAACTCATTCTCTGCAAAGTCATGTTCTATGCAACAGCCTATTAGATATATAATATTTTCTAGTATAACTTTAGAAGAATACTGAGATACATACTCAAACTGATGTTTTGCTTTCCTTTTTAGCTGACTCAACCTCTCTCATGTTTGGATCCACTAGAAAGCATACTTTGGACACAATGCTTTTGGAGAATCAGGGGTTGGTTAAGTAGTGGTCAAAAGATGGGAAAGATGTTCTTGAAAAGAAAAATTCTAGCCAATGATTTTATAAGATTAACTTTTGATTAATTTTCTACTTGCTGCAATATCATCTGCTACACTAATACTTTAGTAAGAACATTTTGACATGCAAATTTATTAAAGAATTACCTCTATCTGAAGAATTTTTATAATAACTATTTAAATATGCCAGTTCTCAGTAGAAATATGAGTTAAAACCAGAAATAGAGCACAGAAACAAAATTGAAATTGCATTTTTTTCACACTCGTTATGTGCTAAAGAAAGACATTTATTCCACACCAAAAAAAAAGCTTAAAAAAAATTAAAATAAAGAAAAGCACAGTATTTCAGGCTGTTGTACTGCTGAGTACCTTACAGAAGAGACAAAGGATAAAATCTCCCTCATAAGTAATGTATAAATCAACTTATTAAATTAACTTATTACACTTATTAAATTGATTCATAAATTAAGTCTATGCAAATCCTAAGTAATTTCTCTCTGTTTGGAGGTTTGTTATCGTACTAATTCAAATCAGTTAGCCTAGCAGAACAAAGGAAAAAAAAGCATCACATTTTCTGGGCTGAATTTCCACCATCAAAGTGCATATGGGTATCACAACTCTTTGTCAAGGGACAGCAGAGGTGGTAGACACATGTTGCTGTCTTAACAACCCATCTAGGACACAGCTGTGGTTTTCCCAACCCAATTTGCCAACCTGAATGAAATGGTCTACAGGAAGCCTTGCATAGTACTGGAGTGTCTTCATTGTACTGATAGAAAAATGATAATTTACTTTTTCCCGTTTAGGAAGTGTTGTGGGAAGTTGCAGTAATTATGTGCAGATAAACTTGGAAAGTACTGTACTTATGGGGATATTCTTCCAAATCATGTTATATGTAATTTCTATACTGTTTATTTTTCTAATACTAGCAGTGCAAAAGAGGAAAAAGAAACACTACCTTTGAGAAAAAATTTAGCAACTTTCTTCCTAACTCTCAAAAAATTACGTATAGTTAGAAATGAAGAGTTCATCTGTCATGGACTCACCTCCAGAAAAAAAATCACATTTTATTCAAGCAGATTTGTAGCTATTCATTGTTTTTCTAAAATCCCAACCTTGAACCAGCTGAGGTTATGTACGTTCTTCCAGAAATTTTGGAGTTTTGGGTCAGTGCTCTAATGTTTCTTACAGGATCACATACAGAAATAGTAGAGATATTATTTACAAGAAATAATAAAAATAAAATCCATATTGGATCTGTTTAAGATTAGGATTAACTTTATTCTAAATGAATCATTTGCAATATTACCTTTTCATGCTTGTTTCAGTACCTGATTTCATTCTCTAAGAAATGCAAGGAAAGCAAACACAATCTTCAGCACAGTCACAGTGATTACTGAAGCATAAAGCACATCGCACTCATTTACATCATTACATACCTGGCTGCTCATGCTCTCCTTCTGGATTATCTTTAACAGGTCAGCATGAAATTTTCTGGCATTCAGAAAGACTAATGGGCTGTTGACTGAAACTATTTTCACCTGTTTTAATGATTCCTGTGGAATGAAATAAATATAATGCTGAAAAGGTCATCTTGGATTTGGAGACTAAACACAAACTCATTTCTTTAAAAGTCCTGAAAATACCTATAAATTAACCTAGAAGGAGCTTTGGATTGTGAGAATGATTTAACAGCTAATTTTCTTGATCAGTCTTCTTGCACAACTGAAGTAAGAATGGAAATATAAGTAATGTATAATGAAAATTATCTTTAATTCTAGTTAGCATGAAAAAAACATACTCATGATGATGCATAATACTAAGAACTATTATCTGACAATTAATAAAAGCACTGCTTGTGTTGGTATGATCCCCAAGCATATGCAAGTCAACATCTGCAGACAGGGAATATATTTTATTACACAAACACATCTTGAAAAATGTACCCAAAGTTTTGGGGCAAACACCGCAGGTGGTTTGCTGACAGCTGGAAATATTCATCTGAGTCATCTGAAGATGGCCTTAGTGCAGAGATATTTCTCCATGAAAATCCTTAGTGGATCCAGAGTAACCTTGAGTGGCACATTTAAAGCTGTACCAGCACATACCTACAACCAACACAATACTCTACATGAGAACCATCAGTCACCCTGGATCCTGTCTCTGCACTTCACTGAATAAGCCAAAACCAGATTACCAGTGTCTTCAGTCAGGCTGTGCAGCTCAAAACATAGACATTACACAGCAGAATAATTTTGGAAGGACACCAGATGAAGGTCAGAAACTCCCAGGTACAAGTGGTAGACATTTTGCACAAAACAAGTGCTATTTTTCTCACTCTCAAGGTGTATTTATAAAACACCTTCAAAAGCCAGTAAAAAAATTAATATTTATATACAAAGATATTGGATATCAGCAACACATGCTAAAATACTGGGTTTGTAGGAGGTAGAATTAAGTTAATTCTACTGAACTCTCAATTTTCCACAGGTTGTGGGACAATGGAAGTAAAAATAAAGAATTTGCAAGAGAATATAGGTCAAAAAAATCCTCTTCTTCCTAACAAAAGTCATGTAACAAGGTCACAGTGAACACAAGTAAGTGGAGCTGACACAGACCATTTTTTAAGTAGTTAAAGATTGTTTGGGGTTGCATTGAAGATATGCAGTTTCCCCAAGAGACTTTCAAGCAAAGCAGAAATGGAAATCTTCACCACAAAACCACATAAACTATCTCCTTACTGTAGACTGCTGTTCAGACTTCTGGGAATGAGATAATCTCTCAGACACCACCACAGTGACCATAATATAAAGAAAACATTTCAAACATCCCAAACCGAGGCAAAGACCCCAGACTATATATAGGGACTTTATGCAATTTACCTGTGAATGTGATTGTGGTAAATATCACATCACCAACACACTACAGTTAGACAAGTGACAAAGCCTAACTGGTAGTTAAAATGGCTCAGTTTATATGAAGGAAAGAACTAAAATAAGGAAAAAACAGAGGGCAGTACATGCTTGAATGGAGAAATACTCTGACATCCCACAGATTCACATAAAATTATGCTATACAGAGCTTGGTGTGGAGACGCGCGGGCATGTCAGTGCCATAGCAGCACTGGCAAACTGGAAGATGAAAACTAAGGAAAAAGGAAGGTTGATGTGCAAAGATCAAAGCTTGTGATGATCAAGCTTCCAAAAGGACAAGGTATAAAACTTGACAGGCTCAAATCATAAGGCCAGATCAAACTCATGGTAGACTTGGATATAATTTTTGGTCAAGAATGGGCAAAGTTAACTGTGCCAAATTTGACTCAGTTATTCCTGGCTCTGGTTTAGTTCTTTCTTAATAAGAACTGTCCAGAGAAAAATGAACTTTCTCTTTGTTGAGTCCTTGCTAAGAAAGTGGGAAAATTATCTCAGGTGCCTGTTCCTGCCATGTTTTAAAAGGCCCCAGATGATTGCCCTGCGCACTCTGCACAGCAGCGTCTCTGCTCGGGTACGAGTCCCGTTACAGTAAATGCCTGCAGTGAACTGTGTTTCACAGAAGGTTCTAAACAGCCTTTGATTTTTCCCACATTAAAGTGTCTTTTCTCTTATTGATGAAATAACCCCTATAAATCCACAGACTGTAATGGCAGGGTAGATCATCAAGCTTGCATATTTTCATGTTTAAAAGTCCTGTTGTTTATGTCTAATCTGTTATTTACCAGGGAAACTTGGATCAGTCTAACATTCATACATTAAAAATTACCCTAAATGCCTGCTGCAACTCAGTGACTCTAAATTCAATTAAAGGCATATTTTCCTTCTTTGTTCTGTGTAATAAACTCTTGAGCAATTTGCTTCCCTAACATAATGTTATTTTCCCCACAGTCTGCAGACACTAGTTTGTTATTACTAGGTTGCTGGCATTAATCTTACTGATCAAGGGGAAAACAACAAGGGAGCAGTAAGTTGTAAAAAAATATATATACAGGCATTTGTACAAAATACTTTTTGAAGTGATATGAAAAATAGCAGGCAAATCAAATTTTGGTTACCCATCTCTGACACAGTTACTTCAACATTTGCATTAAGAATGAAAAGCGATATAATAATTGACAGCTGGGCCAGCCTCAACAACAGTGTTTTTAATCCACATTTCAGAGTCCTCTCCATTGTTATGTACCTTTCACATTCCAATGTTACTAAGCATGCCAAAACAGTAAATGCCCCTGAGCCCCTGGAAGTTTAGATTCTGAGCCCAAGATAGCTCTGATAGAAGACATTTGCCAGAAATAATAAATTCTTTAAAGAAGAATTTCTTAATGGTGAACCAATAACTGCTGAGCATGTGGCTTACTGATACATAAGACCCTTCATAAGCATTATGAGGAAGGAAAAAGGACATAGAAACTGCCACGGTGGAGAAGGCAGGATATCCCAGTGATGGGGCTCTGCGCTGAAAGGACACATGGTTCTACTTCTCTCTTGGCTGCTGACCTACCATTTCATCTTGGAGGAGAGAGTTCACCTCTCTGGGTCATTACCCTTCTCTTCTTGCCACAGACCTGAGCACAAGCCACTTTGATGATAATTGCAATGCAAATAACAAAAAGAATGTGACTGGTTGGTTTAAGTTTGTAAGAAGCCAAGTTTTAAAAGCAGTCTTTGGGAGAGATTCTTCCATCCCTTTTTCATGTGCTCTAACCCCTGTTTGGGCACAGGATGATGAGATGTGTGGAGCAGACTGTGACAACTTCATGGTGCTGTCCCTCCTTGCCCAGCCACACACAGTGTCCTCTGGGACACTCTGGTCACAAGGGACTGGTGGCAGAAATGGTGTCAAAAAAGAGATTGTGGATGACGAGAACACCAAAGGACTTTTAGGGAATGTGATAAGAATATATAGACTTTATTGTGTGCTCAGATTGCCCTTGCCATTCCTGGCAAGAAATTTCCTTACATTTAGGAATTAGCATAGAAAGAGCAATACCTAACTTAAAATGATAAATAAACTAAGATAAATAAATTAACTAAGATAGATAGATCTAAGAGGACTTGTCTAACTTCACTTTACAGACCAGAAATAGAATGATAAACATATTCCAATTTCTGATGGTAAACTAGTTTTGTATTTACTATATTATACTGGCTTTAGATTTCAAGTGGTCATATCATAAAAATGTTTCCTTGACTCCCTGATCACAACCTGGTAACTAACTATAGAAAATAAACAAATCTGAATTAGTGAAACACACACACAAAAAGATAAAAAGAAATTAACTTACACAATTATCTTCTGCTTTGTATTTATATTCCACCTCTTTCACATCTTGCAAATTCAGTGTCTTTGCTCTGTAATCAATACATAGAGAGAAAATCTGTAAGGCAAATCATTAGTAGCCTTGAACAGAAACAGAGAGAGACACACCCCAAAGTACAGCATAGAAGTTTAAAGTTGTGGCAATGCAATCTGTGTGTATTTTTGCACATATAGAGCTTTTCTCATAATGATCCAGTTAGGAGTAAAAAGCTCATTTTAGAATTATGATACATCACTCTGAAAATACGAATAATGAAATTCCCTGGTGAAGAAAACCTTAATTTTAATTTCATTACTGTTTTGTAACTGGCCAGAGAGCTATTCTCAAGCCAAGGTAGCTCATATATAACCTATAGCTTCAAAAGTAAAGAGGTTTTACCTGCAAAATCATATTGTAAGGAAAGGGGAAATAAATATGTTGAATAGCTGTGTGTCATGAAAAATAAGGATATTTTATTTGTCATTAAAATTGACACATCTTTGATGATGAAGCAGAACATTGCACTCTAGCTATCTAAACAGGGGACTTACTGGAAAGGGCCAGTGTTCCTATGCTGCTCTTTATAGTTAGTGAAAAGAGAAAGTTGCCTTGGAAAGGCAGCTCAGCATAGGACCATCACTTGTAGGAACACATTTAACTGCAAAAGACTATGAAACTAGTTATCATCTGAGCTCTGTGCCCTGGCAATGGCAATAATCTCAGAATACAAACATTTAATATGTGCACCAATATGCAGGGAATATTTGCAGGTATTGGGGCTGGATAAATGAGCCTCGCAAACATCAGCTGTTCTCTCACTTTTGCATAAATGAAGCTGTAGCTGCTGCTGGTTTTAATACATAACATGTACCACATCCAATACTCTGACATCTGAACAGAAACTTCACAATAAATAATCGATGGTATTTTTCTCGCCTCACTCCTGCTAACACTTTTGCTCATGACTGCATGACTTACTACATGTTACCTTGCTAACCTCATCTGTGCAGTACAGATTTTAAGGCTGCTTCCCTGTTCAACGCCTGTAGATGGCATGGACTATCACATTCAGCTTCACTGAAGAACAAAGAGAAGACTGGGAAGAGTCTTATTTACTTTAAATAGTGCAGGTTCAGACTGAGGTCTCCACTAGCAGGCTCTTTTGTGTTAGATATCGATCCCTTTCTGCTGTTGCAGGACCTCTAGCATCCAGGCTCAGGGTAAAAACAACATGAAACTTTGCCTTTTGCTTTATTATCAGAATGTATCAAAATTTTCATTTGCTAAGTAACAGAAGGTTACCACAAAGATACGGATTGATTCAAGAAGAAATAATCTCCCATAATTTTTAACTGCCTTGAAATTTTAAACTATTTTCATGCTGGTTCTGCAACTCATTCTATGAGAACAGAGCTGTGCACAAATTTCTAACACCATTAATTTTAACAAGCCTTTAATCGAGCTGTCTATATTGTGCTTAATTTCAGTGAGATTCAACGTTCATGCAAAAAACTGCATGCAAGCAGCAAGTCTTTTCCAGGACTGGTGTGTTATGAATTAATCCTGTAGCACAAATCAATCACCTTAGCTGATATTTCTCTTTGTTCATGATCCAAAGTAGCAACTGTAATATATTCAAAAGAACATATGAACTTCTGATAGCTCTAGTTTATTTCTCCTGACTTTTCTAATTCATACAGAGGATTTACGCTATTTATTAGACATTAGAATAGTTATGCTTCATTAATCTATATTAGCAGTGCATTGTCAATTACCAACTACTGTGCAATATAGTACCTAGGAGTTTATAAAGGTGCTTAGTTACTAAGGCTTGCCAGATATATTTTCTCCTTAAGAAGCAAATAAATATATAACGAGGGAAAAAAAACCATATTATTAATCTTCCTGTTGATTTTATGCTACCTTCACAAAATGAATCATACAGACGTGTAATAAGAAGATAAATCAAAAAATAATGCCGTTTTATTAAATGTTTTAGAGATCCTTAGTCTATGGATACTTAGTCTGCACAGATGTGAGACACAATTTCCTTTTGAATTGTCTTATCTTGCAGTTTTCTGCAACTACAAAACTGAAGTTTAGTTGTTAAGTTTAGTATACAGTATATCTGTCCTGACTGTGAAGAAATATGCAGAAAGAATACATAATGATGTGCTAGTAGAACATTTCAATAAATTGTTTCTTACCTGGGAAAGCGGAAAATCACAATTGCTATAGTGCAGACCACGCCATACAGCAGTCCCACATTAGCAGCAAAGCATATTGTAAACATATAGGTACTAATCCATATGCCCTTTAAGGAGGGGAGCAAAAAGAGGTGATTAGTTTCAAATTTTATAGCAATGTGCATTTTTTGAATCAGAAATAAAGATTTTTAAAACTAAGATAGTTTCTCAGATGTGAGCATTTGGATCTTTGAACTGGCAAATAGTGAAGACTGAATTAGCAGTTAAAATAATGCCTCTCCATGGGAGCCACATACAGCATGGCTCTACTCACCCCAGTGCTCACAGAGGTTCCTTCCAGGGTTACTTAAAATAGCACATGTACTTGGGCTAACAGCATAATTCAGAATAAACTCAGTTGTTTGGGAAAACCTTATTTAATTTTTCACATTGCAAGTTCTTGTCACCTTCTTCACCTTCACAGATTTTAAATTCTCCTTTCCTTTCACATAATGAGGTCACATACAGAGAGCTTTTCTCCCACTAATCGTATAAGTGGGAATTATAATTTGCAAGGAAGCTGATTAAAAGTGGCATTTATCAGAGTACAGCTGACTGTATTCTATAACAAATAAAATTTACTGGGGGATTAATTCCTTCCAATGGAAATGGTGAAATTTCATATTACTTCCCCATCTTTCAATATTTGATTACTAATGGATTCATTGGTTTGTGATTTGATTACTTTGGATTCATTTTATATATAATTTTAGAAAATATACAGACATATATCTGAAACTAAAGTTGCTTCAAAACAAGAGAATATAGGTCTTTTTAAGTTTTAACATTTCAATTTTTTTAAGTAACATTTCAATTTTTTTCCTAATTACTTTCTTACCAGAAATGATCACTTTTATTTCCATGCTACAATGATGTGTACAGCTGAGAGATACCCAGATTTTACAATTAAAAGGAAAGTACAAATTACTCAATTTCTTATACCAACCTAATTGGTATAATAAAGCACATATTTCTTTCCTTGAGGGAGCCTTAAGCAAAGATTGCCACCTAATCTTTACAGAAAAGGTGTTAAAGAAGAATGAAAAGTATTTTCACTCCTCTGGATATACTGATCCCTACAGGTGCCCGTTTCAACAATTACAGTGCTTCTTGTTCATGTTTGCAGAATAACAGATCACATTACAATGGCACAATCAGTGTTAAGATTATCCTTCCTGAGACTCTCACTTAACTCATGAAAGCCAGAGACAATAGAATACTTTCAGCCTAACCACAGGAATTTTGCTTGAGCAGATTTCAGAACTCTTACTTTATGAATTATAAAATGAAAGTCACACCATACTAACTTGTGCTTCACAGAGGACAGAGTGTTACATGACTCTATCAAGACACCTTTTCCTCCCTCATCTTCAAGATTCCTAACTACTGCAAAGGGCTTTTCAGCCTCTTCAACAGGATGGCTGCTAGGTAAAGAGGTAGTTCATCTTCTGAGACTGTCCTCAATCACCAGTTGTATTTTAACATGACATATTATACAAATTGCTGTGCATATATTTGCAAGGATTAATCCATGAGAAAGAAATGCTAAGATTTACAAATCTGATATATACTTATAAAGGAGCTCACTGGACATGAAAAACTAACAGAAAACTACAAAAATGAAATTCAGGTAGGATCAAGAATTAGCCTATCCTGACAAGGCTGAACCCTTGACAACACCTGAATCCACTTCAGTGCAATCCAGTTCAGCTGCAGACCTGAACCTCATCACATCTAACTAAATCACTGCTGCAAGACCTGCAAAATTCTTATGTCTCAGAAGAAAACAGAAAGCATGAAAACGCAGTACAAAGTCTGCATAGGAAGAATCAAAGCCAAAAATGTTTAAGTACTGCTGAGTACTGAGAAACCTAGTCAAGTGCATCTCCAGCAGCCGAGTATCTTAACTGTAATCAGAGACTGCCATTGTTGTAGAGGCTGAGCCAAACTAATCATATTCTCATTAGTCAATCACCCTTTGTATTGGCCTAACTTCTTTAATTAAGGTAGCATCAAACTTGTAGAAAGAAGTTATGTTGATCTGACAGACTTTTTTTTAATTCATGGGTTATTGCAAAGTTCAACGAAGAAGTCATAAAAATATCAACATTTTCCTTGGCAACTTACTTCAAGATAGCTATTGCATACTCCAGGACAGACAGAATCTAATCACTCTTCAAATCTTAGAAATAATGGATTATAAGCACATGTTATTATCAAATATCAAAACAAAATCCACCTTCAAAGTATCTTTTTACTGTACTAATTCAGAGAAAAATTCTGAAGAAGGAGAAAAGGAACAAGCAGAAGAAATAGATTTTTGTCGACTCCTGTACATATCAGTATCAGAAGCACTGAGGGGTACAGTGACTGTGTATATAGCAGCTGCCTACGTCTAGACTTTACAATTCATAGGACACAATCATTCACCATTGATGGGAGTCTAAAATGGGAACTTGGAAGGACAAAAGCATATAAATAAGTTGCAGAATAATTTTTGAGCATAGGGCTAAACAATGCAGTGCTAAGGAATGGTGATAGTAAGTGTTTTTGTACCAGTTTCAAACCAGATTATGCACTTCCCTTTTTCATTGCAAACTGAGATGACCAGCTATTGCCTGAATGGGTAGGGTTCCTCTCACTTACATCTCTGCAACACAGCTGTCTAGTTTTCTACCATAATCAATGGAGATTTGCTTATCAGAATGAGCAAAATTTAGAATGCAGTTCGTCTAATTCCCACCTGATTATGCTGTTGCTTGTTGGAGGAAGAGATGAACATGACTCAACTGACCAGTTCTGTACTGTCTGTAAGGCAAGGCTGTGATGAGTTGCTCAAATAGAGGCCCATGTTGCAGTCAGCAGCATGTAGGCAAAAGAGAATCCCATTAAGGTCCTGCTCATTCAGGAACTGTCTCAGCAGGGAAGATGCTGGAATCCTGGAGGAGGCTCTGGCTCTAAGGACTGAGTGACATGCCCATGCTTCCACATCCTTCACCAGACAAATGACTATGTGTGCCATCATCCTCAGCACATCCTTCATCAAGTGAAGACCACCTCATCCAGAGAGCAGGAACTGCTTAATGCACTTAGGGCCATGGTTTAGAGGTAGACCTGGCAGTATTGGCTTAACAGTTGGACTAGATGGTCTTTAAAGGTCTTTTCCAACCTAAATGATCCCATGATAATAAAGTGGTAGGGTAGCTCTTTACTGTAATTTTTCACAAGCATTCTGTACACAATGGTTGAGACAGTATTTGTTTGCAAACAGCCCTGGAAACAGAGAGACTGAAACAAATATTACTATTTTAAAATAATTTAAAATAATTTATATCATACTTTCAGTATATGCATTTGCATTTGCATTTGCATATTCCTTCCCACCCTAGTGAGACCAACTACAGAACAAGTAATATAACTCAGACTAGCATATTCACTAATGCAGGAAAATTAGAAAATCTCCTCGGGATGTCATAAGCTAGAGGCATTGATGTAAAATTATTCTCATAGAAGAGATGGTTTCCTACTTTGTGGAAAATTTTTTATATAGCAATGCCCTCAGAGCCACCTCATGAATCAAAACCCATCTGCAAAGAAAAAATCTGAAAGGCCATCTTCCTCCTGAGGATAATGTGTGAAGAAGTCCTAAAAAACCCCAAGAAAATGCACTAATGAGTTCCAAAATTTCAAGGAAGACCCTTCCCGAGCCCTATCCTCTAAATATTTTGACAAAATAGATTGACAGGGCATCGGATCCATGTCCCAGAGATTCACAGGGGCAAGATCTTGGAGGATACTTGTCAAAAATGAGAACCTCATTCTTGGATCTGCATTAATTGCTGAATTACTAGAATTTTTTACCTCCTTAAATATTAATATATGTGCATACAATTACAATTCATGCATCCATAACTGCCTCTCACATCACAACACCATGCAGGGAATGTATAATTTTTACCATAAATTCTTGCCATTCTTCCCACTTTACAAGTCAGACATGCAACCTGGCTTTATCTCAACTGTGGTCATTTCCTGGTCAAGACACATGTGCAAATTTAAAGCATTTTTTTCTCTTTAAATGGCAGAGTATTTAACTGCTGAACTTCACAAATCTCTGCTATATGATTAACTCATGAAAATGATCCTTATTCTATTATCATTTTTCACTTAGATCTTCATCTTCTGAAATGTTTTTTTCCCCATCTGTGGTTACTTTGAAGTCCAACTGTTGACAGCAAAGAGAATATTTTTCTTCAGCAGTCCATTGCCAGGCAGTAGTTTTTGCCTAGCTTAAAAGACAGTTCATCTGTGATGCTGAGCCTTAAAATCAAGAGTTAACAAGAACTTCACTGGTCTTTTTAGTGATACTAGGAAAGTGCACTGTCAAGTTGGATAATAAAAAAGACAAATTAATCAAGTAGGCCTGTTTAAGAAATTAGGCTTGCAGGAAGGATGAGGAAATCAACTTTCAACCTGAGAAGACATATTTATAGACAAATGCCAGATTAACTTCCTGGAATTTCCCAAAAAAAGAGGAAAAAAATCAAGATAAATCACCCTCCGTTAGGTATATAACACATATAGTGGAATAGTGCAATTATTAATCTGAGATTGTTGAAGTCATCCAACCAAGAAGGTGTAGGGACTGACAGAAGACTTTAACTGAAGCAAGAGACATTTTAAGCAATTGAGCATGATTTGAGAGGTAGGATGTTAAAACAGGATATCTCTGAGGGTTGATAAAAAACAAGTAAAGAGAAAACTGAAACAAATATATGAATAATATTTAGCTAATAATATTTGGTATTATCTACTTAAGTCTGTCATCCTATTTGCTCAATTAAACTCCGCTGATCCTAAACTCTAAATCTGAAAGAAAAAGCAACCCATGGCTGAAAGAAGAGGTTTCATAGAAACACAGATCATCCTATTATGGAAGGAACCAATGAAGACCCTCAAGTCCAACCCCTGAACAGTTATCTTTCAAGCTGTACCTTTTACATATACAGAATTATGTTTATAAAGAACTAATCAACAAATAAATACTATTTATCCCATTTGTCTTTCATGAGAAGCTTAAAGATGTTGAAGGAACAAGGTAACAATCCCCATAATATTCTGTTTCTATGCACTATCATTTGCCAGACTTATCAGCAAAACAAACCTGACTTCAATGCTACATGACACACACCCTTCAAAGAATCAGTTCCAGAAAGGACAAGTGCTAATTATTTCCAAATGTTTTGTTAGGGTTTCTATCTTCAAAACACTTTGGATAACCTGGGTGATGGAATGATTCAGTGTTCTGTCAATTGCTGGGGTGAATCTGTTCAGGCCAAAATAACACCAGTGTAGTTACAAAAATCACTGGGCTTGGTGGGGCTCCTCAGAGCAGGCAGCAATGCAAGATCAATGTTTAGAGCCTTTCTTCAAACTATGCTATTTAAAGCAAGATGATTTATCCTGTCAAGCTAAGGACTGATGGTACAACTACTAGAAGATAAATCATTGTTCAAGTATGTTCAGTCAAAAAGGTGAACCCAGCAAACTCCCCCTTTCTATAACCTCTCTTAAAGGATGACAGATGTCAGAGTTGCAACAACTAACCACTTTTACAGCCTTTTCTGCCAAAACCAGAAAAACAAAAATCAATCAGGCTAGTCTATCTGTGAAGACACATCAAATCTAGCTAGATTCCAGAATATCCTGTTGGAAAATGTAACTACTTATTATCTCAATGAACTGATAGAGGAGATATGTCGCTCTGCCATAACCACTGATTTTTCTAAGTCCACTGTTCCCAAAATAATTCTTGATCCAAATCATCTCCCATTTCTATCACTGGCAATATGGGTTAAACTGAAGATCAAATACAATACAAGTGATAGAAATTATTTTCAGAATTTTACTGCTTGAGGAACATAAGATTTCATGAAAGATAGAGCTTTTCTTCTGGGTGATTAAAAACAATAAAACACAAAAAAAACCCCTCTAGTTTTCCGCGACTAAATGCAAAAAATCTCACACAGCCAAACTTGATGTTGTTTACTCAGCTCTGTTTCCCATACTGAAATCCAGTACTCTATTAAAAAAAGGTTTATTCAGTCTGGACTTCACCATTCTTGCTGTAGAACACTAAGGCACTGGTGAATACAACAAAGTCCAATAGTAACCTGTATATCTCACCACAGAAAAGGCCAATATGGCCAAAATACCTTTCTCAATATTTGTTAACTGAAACCTACAGGATGTCAGTATGTTTGTATTTATGTAAGTGCCTGGAAGTTTTGGTTCCACTAATTGGACAATACATCCAAAAACTCCCACAGAAGAGAAATATAGAAGTTTCCTTATGTACGGGTTCATTTTTAATATTTGCTAGGAATTCTGTGCAAATTCTGTCAGACTATTCAGACTTTTCATTAAACTAGATTTTCATACTATGTCTCTTTCTATCTATCTGCTTTTTCTGATATACTCCTCCTCTCATAGTGCGGAATCTTTCACTAAGTTCAAACAGTAGATATTTTGCTTGTAAAATCTGAAAGACTTAAGGCGATTTACCTACAGCACCCCTCAACATGTATCTTTCTGCATCACTAGTGTTTCCAGTTCTGTTTGCCCAGTATGGTCAGTCCATATCCCCAAAGATACCAAAATCTCTTCAATAATACTACAATAGCAAAAGAACGTCAAACAGATAGAGAAGACATAAAAATTAGACACATATGTGCTCACATTAACTTGATCTGTGTGTATACATATCTCTAGCACTAAATTAGGTTGGATTCTTTATCATTTGCTAAATGTCACTTTTTACTACAACTGATATTACAGATGCAGTTATTCTGAGCCAATAGTACACAAAAAATACTACTAATAATATCTTGCACTTATTTCTTCTAGGGCTACAGAACTATTAAAGTTTATTTAACCGGTATTTATCAAAAGGTCTCAGGAAAACCTCTTTAGATTAAATTTTACTTACCCAGTCTATTTTATCCACATTCCAATATTTTTTTAAGTCACGGAACTGCATTAGCATCCCCTTCAAGCCCACAACAATAATGCTTGCTAACACACACTTCAAAGACATAAAAACAAAAGATTTGCAGAATTGTTAGTGAAATCAAATGCTCCTTCTTTAATTTAGCAGTCAATGTTATAATTAAATTATCAAAAAACTGGTTAGTGTTTTAAAAATGGGATAAGCACAGATGTCCTTGGGACAGATGCTGACATCAACCCTCTTTTTTTTTTTTTGTGAAGGCAATCTACAGGCTACCTGATTGTGAGAAAAATGACAGAAACCTCAGAAAAGACCAAGACTCTCTGTGTGTCACTAGACCAAATACATTCTGCCATAGTCTGAAGGACTCAGAGGGAAACCAGCATTCAACTTCTGCACAGTGAAGAATTTTAATTCCCCTTCCTCACCCTCCCCTAGAGAAGGTCTGTAGGGTAAAAGTCCATTAATTTTGAAGCAAACAAAAGAATGTGTTGTTCTTTGAATCAGAAAGGAGGAGGAGATGGATGAAGAAGTCATCTAGAGCCAAAAAGAATGGAGTACAAACTGATGGACTTGCAGGCATAGATGGGCTGAAAAAGTGTATTAGAAGACAAATAAGTTTTCAAGAAAGCAAAAACCAAAAAGTGTTTTTAAAATATGGGAACAAAAGCCTACAGGAAACCAGTCAAAATTTGCATATAATCCATACCAAAAAAATGAAAGTAGGAAAGCAGGATAGTAAAAAACCAGGACATATTGTGCACCCTTCTTCAAGAGTCCTTACTTTGCATGGTTAAAACAAGCTATAAAAGGATCTGTGTTTGAAAAGTGAGAACTTTCATGACACCATATAAACAATAGCACAAAGTAAATTTAAAATGTAGTTGAGTTAAAACTTTATGCACAAACATGGCAGAATTGTGGATAATTTTGGAGCTGTATCTTGCAGCGTTGACAAGCATCTAGTTAAGATTAACTATTAATTTTTAATACCAAAAGCTAGATATAGTTTATTTGAAAAGATGCCACACTGCTTTACAGAGCCTTAGCGTAGATATATTCCGTGATAGGTATATAAGAATACTTCATAATCTTTCTGTAATTAAGCTTATATCCCCATCCAAAATAGTTTGTGTCAAATTTATTTGAAAAGCAAAATTGTATATCGTATGTGTATCTTCATTAATTTCTACCACACCATCAATTCACAAATCTACAGCAAATGCATGTATATTTTTTATAAACAGCATGCCAAAAGTAAGTAGAAGAGAAATGTGTTTTTATATACTTATGTGATAGCCTATATATGCACCTATATATATATATATAGGTGTATAAAATCTATACAGACGTATAATCTATATAGACGTATAAAATCTATACGTCTTATGCTGTCACCTCTGTATTTTATGATTTAGAGACTTGTCACACCCTTACTATTCTTTCTTTCAGTGAAATTAAATAGAACTGTTTTAGAGGCAGCACTACCTTTCCCTGAAAGAAATTGTCATTAGAAAATGTTTGACTTCTTAATCTTTAAAATGCAGAAATATCATACCATAGGAAGCCAGTACAGCATGGGTCCAATTGCATAGATCACCACAAGAATTAATACACAAGAGATAAGGCAAGCCACCTAAAACAATTAACAAGAAATGCAGATTATTCAGTCTAACAACAACAATAACCAAAACCATAAGAAATTGTGAAAAGGATTAATTATAAAATATTGTAGGCAAACAGAATCAGATGTTGAAGATGTTACCTATTAACATATCTGTGGATTGCAGATGCATTTCAGTTTTAATTTCTAGTGATTACCTCCAGTCAACTACAGTGAAAACAGAGTGAGAGATCTCCACATCTGTGCTTGACCCTGCTGCCAGCACACTGACACGGACCAGAGCATCACTTACGCACTTGGGTATTAAATGGAGCATGTGTGTGCCATATCTCATCCCAGAAGTTTCTCAGCACCCACTGTCATTCTGCAAATTATTTATAGCCATGCACCCTAAGTTGTACTAAATAACAGATCTGTCATAACACTAAGCAAGGATTATGTATGTTTTAATTTTTGCACAAGAGAAGGCTTCTAACATTTTACTGGGATTAACACTAAAAGAAAACTATTGTGTTAAGTCAGAAACCACTAATGATTTTATGCTAATATCAGTGGATTTACTTTAGAAAATGTGGGTAAAATTTTAAAAATATATATTAAAAATTATAATTAATGCAAGTAATATGAATCCAGAAAAATACATGGTGTAATAAGTATATGTTTCTTCACAGCATTTATGGTATTAATCTGATGGAAAACTACAGTAAAATTGCACTGTCCTCCTCTGCTCTGAGTGCTCACTGAGTACTGCCGGTCTTATAAATATACAGTTCAGATTCACAGAAGGTTTTTGATGATAAGTAGACAGATGCTCCCTTTATTTTTATATTGATAATATGGTTCTTTACTAAAATAATTAGGTTTCATTTTAAGAGACAAGTTGTTAAAAACAAAACGAGACAAGTTGTTAAAACACTAGAAAATTAAAGTCATGGTGTACTTAAAAATACTGTCAAGAAGGATAGACAGAGTGTTTACAGAAAAAGGGACAGAAAATCTGCTGGTAAAGTCACAAGAAACTTTTCCCTCTTTCTGCCTTCATGAAGAGCAAGCATAAAAAAGTGTTGATTCTGTTTGAAGGACACTTTTAGTCCATGATAGAGTCCCTCACTTCTGTTTTCTCCCAGGAAAATACATCACCGGCAAAACTGAACCCCAAGTACCGCCATTTGAGTAAAAAGGGCTGCTCTGTGCCCCTGAAAGGCTCTTTGCATTTCTCCCACGACCTATGTCAAACTGACTTCTCTCTGTGTAATCAAAGTAACCCCTCATGCTTCTTTTTGCCTATGACCTGACCAATATTTACAAGTGATGATCTTCTCATCTCTTCATTCTGCCTAGACAGCCACAAAGGAGAGGATTAAGTGGATGTGTTGCTTTCCAAAAAGAAGACAGGAGAGAGATTGTTATGCCTATTAAAGTACTCACTTGGTGTTAACTCATAGCCATACTCTAACACTTAGATTCAGGCAAAAAGAATACAGGAGAGAGGTTGTTATGCCTATTAAAGTACTCACTTGGTGTTAACTCATAGCCATACTCTAACACTTAGATTCAGGCAAAAAGAATACAGGAGAGAGGTTGTTATGCCTATTAAAGTACTCACTTGGTGTTAACTCATAGCCATACTCTAACATTTAGATTCAGGCTCTGCTATACTGTGAAACCAATGGACAAAACCAAGCAGATTTTTACTGTGCATTTCCTACCTTGAAATCAAAATATAGTGGTTTCTTTTTCCATTTCATGCATTAAATAACCTTCTATCAGGGCCTTTGCCTACACGTACCAGAGACAAAGTGCTCAAATATCCTATATACTTTCAGGTTAGAGGTCTGCAGGTGTAGGTCTTCAGGTTACCTTAAATTTCCCATGGAAAGTCTAGTACAACTACAAATTATACAAGCAATAAATTAACAGGTTACAGAAGAGGATGTCTGTGAGGATGGTGGTGCATGGTGTGACATTGAATCCAACTAAAATATATGAAATAAATCATAGCCAAGTGGTAGTTAAATATTTGCATATAAATTCTTTTCAAGACTATTCAAGATTATTCATTGTGATTAATTGAGCTCCGAGTACTCTATGAGCTAATTACCAAGTAACTAACATGTAGAGTTTGAAGTAAAGCCCTGTACAATTCCTTAGTATTGTAGCATCTGTATGAGAAATAATTGCAGGATATGGTCGGAAAGAAACTGTACCTATGGATTGTGCTTAGCCTTGTCAGTTGTACTACGTAATCTTTTTCCTTGTAGCTAATGTCCTTTATACTGGCAAAAGCAACAATTACAAAATGACAGTAGAATCATAGAATCACTGAATTGCTAAGGTTAGAAGAGACCTTTAAGGTCATCAAGTCCAACCATCAATCCAGCACCACCACTATGTTCACCATGAAACCATGCCCTCAAGTGCCATAGCCACATGTTTTTTGAAAGGTTCCAGGGATGGTGGCTCTGCCACTTCTCTGAGCAGTTTGTTCCAATGCTTTACAACCCCCTTCTGTGAAAAATTTCTTCTTAATATCTAAACCTTTTCTGGTGCAACTTTATGGTTTTTCCTCTTGTCCTGTTACTTGTTACATGGGAGAATAGCAACAAACTCCAAAGGATATATCATTTACATAGCAGGTTGCCACTGAAGGGCCCTTGAGTTTCAGAGGAAGGGGCAATGCTGTGGGGCTGTCCCAGGAGTGTCCCTGCTGTGGTGGTCCACCTGATGCCATCACACACAAAGGTCACAGTTGTTTGTCACCCCTCTTGTTCACGAGCACAATTCAGAAAAATAACAGTCTCAGAGGGTCACAGTTATAATTTTCAGCAATTATAGTTCCCTCTTTCATGAGCTACTGAGATAAGAACTTGTAGGTTTAGTTTCCTACAGTAGGAAATAGCCAAAAAATCCTCAAAAATTTGAATGTCATCTCTGTGGGCTCAGTGTACACTGAGGGATAGGACAAGTACACCATGTCACAAGGCAGAAGCTGGGAGATTACATATGATTTTTTAACAAACAGCTCTAAAGGTTACTTTCACTTTATTTTGAAAATCAGATAGAAGCACTAAATTAAATGTGATTTTTTCCTAAAGCTTCAGTTTAGCCTGTACCATTAAATCCATTAAATACCATTAGAGGGAGCTTTCACTACAATGCTGACAAATTCACGTAAACTGAAAGGGCTTTTATGTAGTTTTCTGCAATCTGAAAAAAGAACTCCTAGCCACCTTTCTGCCACTGAATTAAACAGTAAAAATGAGTAAGTGGAACCACTAGCTTTTCCAGGAAGACATCGCTGACCACATGCAATTTCATGCAGATTGTTGTAAAAGAGAGAGCAGAGTCAATCCCAGGGCCAAGGAAAAGGGAGAAAGGGGAAATACAATGGATAAATCAGAGCAAATTCCAGTGAGCAGTATCACAGCTTTAATTTTCCGAGGTACTTCAGTCTACCATGTTACCTGTGTTTTGGCGCCCGTACTGTACAAAAGTGCCGTCCGTCCCATTGCTGCAGCACTTGGTATGCAAAAGAAAAATGAAGGAATCACGTTGCTGAGGCCATGAGCCAAAAATTCCTGCAAAGTTGTTAAACAGAAGATGGATTTTTTTTCTATTTTTCAGTCATTTCAGTGCCTCTCGCCAACAAAGAAAAGGAGTCCCCTATGTAAATATTAGCAATGATAATGGATGGACATATTTTTGAGGGAAAAAAATCACATACTTACATGACAAAGGATTTCCCAACAGAATATATCTTCTCACAACTCAGAACTAATTTGAGTGATAGAGCTGCTGAACCAGATTCATCAAAAGCAGAAGGGACATTTTGTGCACAGAATAAATACTACTTTTAAGTTTTGAAGAAGCAGTTCTACCAAAATATTTACATCTTGATCCACATCTTCTTTTTAACTGGCCAGAGCCCCAAGTAGTAATATCTGGAAATTGTCCAGATAATTTCTGGTTCATGACTCTCATTTCTCATGGGAAAAGACAGCCACTGATTTCTCTTCTTTTAGAGCATGTTTTAGTGGAAGTGAAGTAGTAGCCATACTATTTGCATGCTGTCTTTCACCACTAATGTATTTGGTGTTTATTCACAGTCAAAATGCAGACATGTCTGAACAAAGATTTGTAGAAGAAAATATGGAGAAACCACCTTGTATGTGCAGTCATAACTGAACAGTGGTTTCTAAGGAAGCATTCCAACTTGGCCACCCAGAATCAGTCTTCCTCCCCAGACTGTAAGGAGCATATTGATCTGCTGAGGAAAATATGTAGGAAAAGCCCTCAGAAGTGCTTAGGACACAAATGTTGTTGCATCCATCCAGGAAAACACTCAATCATGAGTTTGTCTCACAGCACAGGACAGCACCTGCTCAAAGCTCCCCAGGCAGCCTCACACACCCACATGCCGCCATGCAGAGCACAGTGCCTGGCGCCTGAAGGCAGTACAGCCACACCACCTCACTGCTCTCTTCTCGTGAAGGTTCTCAACTTTTGCTCCATATTGATGCAGATATAGACACAGTTTCTAATACTTCAGTAAATTAAGCTGTGTAAGCTACAAGACTTCCAAAGGTGCAGAAAGACATACAGGTTGCTGTGCTCCATGAAGCGCCCTTGAAACAAAGCTGCATGTCACCCTGGAGTCTGACCTGTGCTAAGCTCAAAGCATTTTCCCTCTGCTCCCTAGAAACATGGCTCTGAAGCATCAATAGAAATTCATGGCCCCCATGTATTCATATGGAAAAATATTTTAGAGACCTGAATAGACAAGAAGGTTCCCACTATCTTTTCCAATGACATAAGAGTTGTAGAGGATGGGATCTGATGTAGCGAGATTGACCTGTCTAGGTCCATAGACCTCCAGCTGCAAAACAACTGTTCTTCATTCAACCCTATGCCACTTACCCCACATCACTTAACAGAAAGGTGGAAGCAGCGTTTTCATCAGACAGCACTATTGCCAGTTACCTGAAATTGAGCATTTCTCACCACAGTGCTTGAATTATTGTCTCCATGGATTTCCAGGTGGCTTGGAGTTACCAACCCACCATGACAAGCAACGCACTTGTGTAGAAACAGCCCACTTTTATTTAAGCATGCCCTCTGTAAAGTGGAACTCTGAACAGAAAGCTCCTATGCCTGTAAATTTGGCAGCAGTCTCTCAATCCACCTTGCTGCTTTTATACAAATAAACCTTTATTTCAGAAGAGACTTCTCCCTTGCATAAGTATAAATAACATCCTTGTGTAACATCAAACAAGTCCTGGGAATATGAGTGCCTTGTTTTGTTTTGGAATTGCTTTGTTTCATTAATTGGTGGCTGATTTAACATCATAACTTGTCTATGAGAGCTCAGCTGCCAGAGGAGAAGCTGTCTTATCTTAGAGCAGTGGAAAATGCATTATTACCCAAATGCTGCACCGAGTGTAGCATTACAAGATTATCCTGAAGGATGAGCTTCCCCAAAAGGAGCAGTTCAACCAATGAGGGCATTCTGCAGAGATAATTTGAACAAGATTTAGGTGTTACTGTAAACACTAGAAGGCGTCAGGATGCTATATGGAACATACTTTTTCCTACTGGGAGTTCATCTGTAAGACTTTTCCAAAACGGTGAAGTGATTTCAAGGCTTACTGACACTAAGGAGAAAGAGCTTTACCTGGTTGTCATCCACAGTGTATTTAAACTTTTTAGCAGAGCCTTGAGCAAGGGCTAGTGAGGCTACGTAACCAACCAGTGCTACTCCAAAAGCTTCAGTGACTACTTCAGGCAGGACACTCATGGGTGGTGTTTTCGGTGATGGCAATCTATAGAAAATAAAGACTGTAATTTTCAAAAAACTTGATACGTAGTCTCTATATACCTGCCATTCCTGCAAATACAAAAGAAACAAACTCTGGAGGCACAGCTGATTTTTGTACTGCTTGTAAGGTGACTTTTTCCAATATTCTAGATTAATAAGATCTCAGTCTGTTGGGAACAGCAGAAGAGAATTTGTAGAAGATAAAACAGTTTTAGGTGGAGTATTCAATTTGAAAACTTCAATTTGAGAAATTATAAAGAGATGTTGATAAATTAACTCCCTGACTCACAAGTAAAATTAGCAACAATTCACTAACTTTGTAATGTTCAGTAGAAGAGATTCTACTGTATATCTTCTCTCTTTTTAATATAGTTGGCTTTCCTGTAAAGTTTAATTTAAACCTTTTAAACAATTTTGTATTCCTGTAGGTTATGAACAGTACAGACATTTATTCTATCTAATGGGGATTGCAATGAAGCAACTCAGTTAAGAACCAAACCACCCCAGATTGTCTCTGTACCCTGCAAAAAGACTTTGGTCTTTCCAGAGCACGAATCACACCATCTGAGAACCAAATGGTGCTCTTAAGGTTTCTGATGCTCTCCGCTGACAAGGCAGTTAGGTATTTCAGGTAAATGCCTAAAAATACGCAGGAATGATCCAGGCTCTGCTTCTGTTTTTCTACACTACTCATATGAGGTTAGACAAAAAATAAATTCCTGACTAAATCTGCACAATTAGAGTTTACCTATTAATCACACATAGAAGGGGTACACTTTACCCTGTTTTAATCTCAGATTCATAGCATGCTCTAAATATGTAAAAACATCATATTTTTCTCAGAAATGTCCCTTATTTTATTTCTATCAGTGCAAGCTCCCACACATGTGCTCATGGTGTCTTGGACTCCTACTTTGTGAAATTTAGGGAAACCCAGCAATATACAAGTAGGAGATTACACAACAGCTGTGCTCTTCCATACCAACCTGTAGAGTTTGAACATTTTGTCTGACAACTAATCTAATTTCTCTTTCCAGCTAATTATAATGAATTTTTTTTGCCTTCTTTTTCAGGTCATGGAGAAAAGTGTATCACTTAGTCAAAATGTTCTTTTCTAGATTAAGCATAATTAAATCTTTCACATTTCCTCAGAAACCACATTTTCTAAAATTACTATGTGAGTGGAGAAAAATGAAGTGCAGTAATCTACAAATCTTATCTCATTGTAAATCCTTTCTGCTACAATAACCCAAGGCAACCCTCAAAAAGCAGATTGCAATAATCTTGTAGAGGGTGTTCTGCCCTCCTGTCATACATCATCAAGTACTTAGTACCTACTTTTTATTCCACAAAGCAATAAAAAGCTATGAAAATGTGCAAGAATGTGTTTTTGAAATTACATCTATAAAGATATAACTTGCTAACATGGGATTGAATTGTGACAAGTATTTGAGGAGATAGGAAATGAACAAAATAGATTTTTACCGTTTCTTATTTCAGAAAACTACTTTGACCTCTTCAGAGACTGTTCTCAGAAATAAACATATTTAAAAGCCACAAGCTAATAAAACCCACATTACCCTTCAGGAATATGTCCCACAACTTCTATCCCGTAGACGTATTCCATATCAGCATAGTAGCAAGCAACAGATGTTGCAATTATCTATTGATTCAACACAGAAAAAGATGTTACATTTCTGTTGCTTCAGACATGGTTCCCACTATTGTCATACCTAAACACATGACACAGTTCATACATTTATCCTTAGATCAATCCAGTAAGACAGGAAAGCTTTGTTGTTTTTTTCTTTTGCAAATGTGGAAGAGGGTCAAAAGAAACTAAGATTTGGACACAATAATGAAGTTAGACTATAGTGCAGTTTGTACATCCTGTTTTAATGAGAGAGATTTGTATGAGTCTCTGTAAAGCCTCAGGAACCTTGCCAATCAGTGTCAAAACTCCCTCTACTCAGCATGTGCCCCAGACCACTGCCATCATGTGAGCAGCTTAAAGTAGTTCATAATTTAGGTGTTCCTGAGTAGTCTGACTGAACTGATGTCCTCTGAGCACATCTAATCCAGACTGGCAGTGTTGACTTCAGCACAAAACACAGCAGAAGATGTGTCTGCCTCTCATTTTTATGTTCCAGCAGGTATGAATCTTGCAGAGGGAGTGGAAAGTTTGGCCTTGAGGAGGTTCAAACTCATTTCCCATAATTCTTATGAGATGAACACACAAATCCCAATAGAACAGGCACGGGCTCCAGTCCACAATCCTTAGTTTGCTGGTACATTTAATCCAGTATTTTTAAAACGGTAGCACAGAAACAAATCTTAGAGCAGGAACCAGAACCACACTACCTCCTTTTCCAGCATTTTGCCCTTGTAAATAATTTTTTCCAGTAAAAGAAGAGTAACTGTGAGACTACACCCTGAAAAGCACCTATCCTTCATTTTTTTAATTTTGTTTTAGAGGTTTAGAGAAAAAAACCATCTGCCCTGATGCTGATCAGTTGACTACATCTTAATCCTTAAAGTAGAGTTTATAATACAATAGCTAAATTCAATTTAGTCTATCCCATATTAAAGAAAAACTGTTAGTAAAATTATAGAAGGCAATAGCATAGCTATTTAGCTTTGTTGCAGATAAGTAACAAGCAACATCTAACAGCTACCCACAACTACCCAGCACCAGACTTGCCTGGAGTTACAACGTGCCGGTTACGTTTCATTTTCTATTTCAAACTTCTTACACTTTAACACTGTAAGGTTGTGTTCTTATGATTATGTAAAACGTAGTAAACATATGAAAAATATTATACAAATTGGGAGCGTATGTCACTTCTTTCTTAACTATTTAGCTGAACTGTTTCCTGTTCTTACAGTTAACAAAGCCATGAAAATTACCTGTCCACTTAATAAGCAGCAGGTGTGGATGTGGGTAACTAAGACAGTAAACTTCAGCAGATTAGTTGAACCACGGAAAACTTTGTAAGAAAAGCCTGATATGTAATTTTGTACTTACCAAAAGGAGATCGATGGGAAGGACAACTTTAATGTTTCTTTGAAATTTCTCATTCAGTTCTTTAACAAGAACAAGCACCACAATGCTCAGCAAGGAGAGAAGTAAAGCCTCCAGCTGAACTGATCTGATATTCTCAAACACGTAGGCATAAATCTGCAGTGAACAACAAGCAACAGTCACAGACCAAAAAATGTATTCTGGATCACATCCTGTGGCATCTTCTGACAACTTCAGACAAATAATTAGTGAGAACTCATCAGACAAGCTTTTGTACTTTAGATTTTATAAGGAAGAAAATCACCAATTTACTCTAGACTATTGAAAAAAAAAGCAGTGAATATATATTAATTTACAAATTTCTATTGCTAGAAGCAAGCAATAAAATTCCAGTAAATGTGATATGTTTCCTTTTCTTGTTCAGTCTCATAAAATTGAGACTGAACTGAGATAAATGAGAGCTGTGTAAAAATGTTCAGAAAAGTTTAACATACAAAGATTTTTCTGTAGTGTCCATAGCATATAACTTCCATCAATTCTAGCAGTAAGAGTTATTTCTGATGAAAAAATTTAAAAGGAAAGGAAAGAGGAAAGA